>CAUPSL010001110.1:0-112989 GCA_963514005.1 Raja brachyura
TGTCCCTGACGTCCCTTGTCAGCCACGGTCGCCCCTTCCTGCCCCGTGGAATCTTTCTTCCTCTCTTGAATGAGCTGCTCCTGCACCTTGTGTGTTATTCCCAGAAATACCTGCCATTGTTGCTCCAGTCTCTCTCATCCCTGCTAGGGCATCTTTCCAGTCAACGTTGGCCAGCTCCTCCCCCCTCCCTCCCTCCCTCCCTCATGGCTCCGGCGGTGAATGTGCGGAGCCGGAGCCCGGAGCGGAGAGACAGACTGCGCCCGCCCACCTCTGGGATGGATGCGCTCAGTCAGGGCGGGGATTTATGAATGAGCCGAAGCACTGAGGTGAGCGGATATTTCACCGCGCTCTTCACCTGCTCCCTGAACTTGGACTGGGTCACCGCGTAAATAAATGTGTTGGTGCAGCAGCTGAGATTCCTCAGCAAATGCCCGACGTTGCTAAAGATCCGTTGAGAATCATTCGCATCATTTACATTTGATGCTCCTGTGTGCTGATAATAGACGAATTCTATAACATACGTCAGCCACAGAAGGATGAAGCTGCCGGAGATGGTGAAGAGTAAAACCACAGACCTCCTCCTGCTCTCCATCTCCGGGTCACTGCGGTTCTCCCCCTTGCTCTCACCCCTCAGCCCCTTACGGACCCGACTGGCCACTAAAATGTGGCGGACTGTCAGAGCGTTGAGCAGCAGGATTACAGCGAAAGGGAGGAGCGGAATTAAAACCGTGTCGATCCAGTCAAATGCCACCCACCCGGGGTCAGTGAAATAACTGGCCACCATGTCACAGCCCCACGGGACATTGTCGATGATTGTCCAGGGTTCCATTGTGAAGTAGCGGGGAAGGTTTTTCAGACAGAGCAGAACGCCGGCTGTTGCCAGAACCGCAGCCGCAGTTTTCCCGGTGCAATATTTAGTTTTCAGCTTCTGGCAACAAATGGCGACAAAGCGATCAAAGGTGAAAGTGACGGTGAACCAGACAGAAAATTCTGTAGCTGCGGTCTTCAGTACAACGTTAACACGGCACACAGGGGTGAAGGACAGGAAACTCCAGTAAAAGTAATGTGATCGTATCCAAAACAAGATGACCTCGGTGATGACGGCCAGTAGATCGGCCGCTGCCATGGCCACCAGGTAGCGAGTGGTGCAGGTGGAGAGGCCGCACTTTCCCCGGGACAGGATCACAATCGCCACTAAATTCACTGCGGAAACACAAGGGAACAGACACTGGGCATTTACACAACTCGATCACCGGGGCTGAATCAGGTCAACACCAGTTAACACACGGACGGACGGACGGAGTTATAAACTTGAATTGTTCTGCTCACTTACCAGGGACTCCAACGGCAGCAATGATCACGTACAGGATTCTCTGAACGGCGTAATATTCCCACAGCTTCTCCCCCATTTTCTCTGCCCAGCGACGTGTCCCGTGAGCTGCCGGCAATGTCTCGGAATGAAATGCTGGGGCAGAACATTCCTGGAGATTTTATACCATTTTCCGTCTCCACCGGGACAGTGAAGTTTCAACAGAGTTTAAAAATAGAGATTTAGAAATGATTCACAAACAGATGACATCAGCCGAGTGAGTGAGTGAAATCCCTGCTGAGACAGACAGGCAGACAGGTTGTGATTTATTCAGGGAATTGCTTGAGAAATTCCAAAGATTGGGAATTGTGGCGATAGTCACTGAGGGATGGAAATTGGGAGCGGTGGGCGCCATTGTTCCAGCAAAGGGAATATTGTTCCAAACTCCATCAGATCCAACTCTGCAGCTCATGTTGTTTGTCTGAGTTCCTTCAATCCGTTTCACTCAGCAAGGCAATGCCAAATTCCAGGGACCCTCTCAGGGCTTCTGGTGCCCAGTTTGAAGGTGGACTGGACTGGGCGACCTTTGTCCACAGGTTGAGGAATTAGTTCCACACATCACCTAGGACCAAAATGCCCCCCCTCCCTCCACTCTGCTTCAACAGATCACCTCGCCGTATCATATGATCGCACTCAATATGGTCGCGGCTTCACTGGCTGCGGCCTCAGCCGCACACTCCCGCTGACTGACTGACTGATTGACCCCGGGAACCATTCACTCCCTGATTGCCTGGAATAGATCTGACTATACCATGGGACAATAACATTCCCTGCATTCATCACCTCTGTGGAGGAACGACCCAGAGACTCACGACACTCAGAGAACAGACACATTGCAGACTTAGAAATGTCCTAAACCTCAATAAAACGGCCAATGATGCCGCACCTCTCCCTTCTCTATTTCTCTCTCCCTCCGTTCTTACTGATGTCACTCTCACAGAACTGTGACTCTCTCCTACGCTCTCCATTCCCCCTCTCTGGGCTGCCCTCTCCCCGTCCACTGATGGAGGGAGACACTGTGGGATAGTACTGATGGAGGGACAATCTGGGGTGGTACTGATGGAGGGACACACTGTGGGTACTGATGGAGGGGCACACTGTGGGATAGTACTAATGGAGTGACACACTGTGGGATAGTATTGATGGAGGGACACACTGTGGGTACTGATGGAGGGACACACTGTGGGTACTGATGGAGGGACACACTGTGGGTACTGATGGAGGGACACACTGTGGGTACTGATGGAGGGACACACTGTGGGTACTGATGGAGGGACACACTGTGGGTACTGATGGATGGACACACTGTGGGTACTGATGGAGTGACACACTGTGGGATAGTATTGATGGAGGGACACACTGTGGTGGTACTGATGGAGGGACAATCTGTGGTGGTACTGATGGAGGGACACACTATGGGTACTGATGGATGGACACACTGTGGGTGGTACTGATGGAGGGACACACTGTGGTGGGATACTACTGATGGAGGGACACACTGTGGTGGTACTGATGGAGGGACACACTGTGGTGGTACTGATGGAGGGACACACTGTGGGATAGTACTGATGGAGGGACAATCTGGGGTGGTACTGATGGAGGGACACACTGTGGGTACTGATGGAGGGACACACTGTGGGATAGTACTGATGGAGTGACACACTGTGGGATAGTATTGATGGAGGGACACACTGTGGGTACTGATGGAGGGACACACTGTGGGTACTGATGGAGGGACACACTGTGGGTACTGATGGAGGGACACACTGTGGGTACTGATGGAGGGCCACACTGTGGGTACTGATGGAGGGACACACTGTGGGTACTGATGGATGGACACACTGTGGGTACTGATGGAGTGACACACAGTGGGATAGTATTGATGGAGGGACACACTGTGGTGGTACTGATGGAGGGACAATCTGTGGTGGTACTGATGGAGGGACACACTGTGGGTACTGATGGATGGACACACTGTGGGTGGTACTGATGGAGGGACACACTGTGGTGGGATACTACTGATGGAGGGACACACTGTGGTGGTACTGATGGAGGGACACACTGTGGTGGTACTGATGGAGGGACACACTGTGGGTACTGATGGAGGGACACACTGTGGGGTACTGATGGAGGGACACACTGTGGTGGTACTGATGGAGGGACACACTGTGGGGTACTGATGGAGAGACACACTGTGGTGGTACTGATGGAGGACACACTGTGGTGGTACTGATGGAGGGTCACACTGTGGTGGTACTGATGGAGGGACACACTGTGGGTTCTGATGGAGGGACACACTGTGGGGTACTGATGGAGGGACACACTGTGGGGTACTGATGGAGGACACACTGTGGGTACTGATGGAGGGACACACGGTGGGGTACTGATGGAGGGACACACTGTGGGTACTGATGAAGGGACACACTGTGGGGGACTGATGGAGGGACACACTGTGGTGGTACTGATGGAGGGACACACTGTGGTGGTACTGATGGAGGGACACACTGTGGTGCGATACTACTGATGGAGGGACACACTATGGGTACTGATGGAGGACACACTGTGGGGTACTGATGGAGGGACACACTGTGGGTACTGATGGAGGGACACACTGGGTACTGATGGAGGGACATACTGTGGGTACTGATGGAGGGACACACTGTGGTGGTACTGATGGAGGGACACACTGTGGGTACTGATGGAGGGACACACTGTGGGTACTGATGGAGGGACACACTGTGGGTTCTGATGGAGGGACACACTGTGGGTATTGATGGAGGGAAACACTGTGGGTACTGATGGAGGGACACACTGTGGGGTACTGATGGAGGGACACACGGTGGTGGTACTGATGAATTGACGTACTGTGGGGTAGGACAGATGGACTGCCATTCTGTGGGATAGTACTGATGGAAGTGACAGTCTGAAGAAGGGTTTTGGCCTGAAACGTTGCCTATTTCCTTCGCTCCATAGATGCTGCTGCACCCGTTGAGTTTCTCCAGCACTGTTGTCTACCTGATGGAAGTGAAACTGTGGGGCAGGCAGGCAGGCAGCACCGTTGGAATGACACTGTGAAATAGTACTGATGCAGTGACACACCGTGGGGTAGTTCTACTGGAATGATACGCTGAGGGGTTGGCGTGATAGACAATAGACAATGAACAATAGGTACATGAGGAGGCCATTTGGCCCTTCGAGCCAGCATCGCCATTCACTTTGATCACGGCTGATCTTCCCCAATCAGTATCCCGTTCCTGCCTTCTCCCAATAGGGGGTTTGCACATAAGGTCACTGGGTCAAAGGGCATGACACACGGAGCCGCCCAATCCATCTGGAGGACATCCGTCACTTCCAGTACATGTTATTAATGCAAGAAACGCAGCCTTTCCCACCTGTAAAAAACCGCCAGAATGTTGCATTTTGCGCTGCACAAGATTGTGGCCGTCGGTCGGGGTGGGTAAGTGTGAGAGACACGGACCCAACTTCAGAATTCCAAACGTGAAGCCAAATGAAGGTACTATCTACCGCCATTTCCCCTCACGTTTGGAATTCTGAAGTTGGCTAAATGTATCTGACGCTTATCCCGATTTCCAGAATTATTTACGGACGGACGGACGGGGCACAAATTGGCAATTAGGACGGTGGGTGGGGTTTTAACGGGCCCGCTACGCTGTCAGTGCTGACCTGCAGTTCATCGCGTATAATCCACTTGGGGTAGGTAGCGCAGCAACAGCAAGAGTCATGGGTCGTGACCCGACTGCCGTGAAACCTCCCCATATCCCCTGACACCGCTATTTATAAGAGCCCTATCTAGCTCTCTCGTGAAAGTATCCAGAGAACCGGCCTCCACCGCCCTCTGAGGCAGAGAATCCCACAGACTCCCAACTTTCTGTGAGAAAACGTTTTTCCGTTCTAAATGGCTTACCCCTTATTCTTAAACTGTGGCCCCTGGTTCTGGACTCCCCCAACATCGGGAACATGCTTCCTGCCTCTAGTGTGTCCAAACCATTAACAAGGTACATGTTTCAATGAGATCCCCACTCATGCTTATTACCTGAATGGTGGCGGATTAGGAAAAGGGGAGATGCAACGAGATCTGGGTGTCATCGTACACCAGTTATTGAAAGTAGGCATGTAGGTGCAGCAGGCAGTGAAGAAAGCCAATGGTATGTTGGCATTCATAGCAGAAGGATTTGAGTATAGGAGCAGGGAGGTTCCACTGCAGTTGTACAGGGCCTTGGTGAGGCCACACCTGGAGTATTGTGTACAGTTTTGGTCTCAAAATCTGAGGAAAGACATTCTTGCCATAGATGGAGTACAGAGAAGGTTCACCAGACTGATTCCTGGGATGGCAGGACTTTCATATGAAGACAGACTGGATACACTTGACTAGTACTCGCTAGAATCTAGAAATTCGAGGGGGGATCTTATAGAAACTTACACAATTCTTAAGGGGTTGGACAAGCTAGATGCAGGAAGATTGTTCCCGATGTTGGGGAAGTCCAGAACAAGGGGTCACAGTCTAAGGATAAGGGGAAATCTTAGAGGACCGAGATGAGGAAAACATTTTTCACACAGAGAGTGGTGAGTCTCTGGAATTCTCTGCCACAGAAGGTAGTTGGAGCCAGTTCATTGGCTATATTTAAGAGCGAGTTAGATGTGGCCCTTGTGGCTAAAGGGATCAGGGGGTATGGAGAGAAGGCAGGTACGGGATACTGAGTTGGATGATCAGCCATGATCATATTGAATGCGGTGCAGGCTCGAAGGGCCGAATAGCCTCTACTCCTGCACCTATTATCTATGTTTCTATATTTCTATCCTTCTAAACTCCAGAGTGTACAAGCCCAGCTGCTCCATACTGTAGAAAAGTGACAGTCCCGCCATCCCGGGAATGAGCCTGGTAACGAGTGACACTACTAGTGTGGCTAGTTCTGATGGAATGACACACTGCGGAGTAGCACTGAAATAAAACACTTTGTGCTAGTACCTATGGAATGACACTGTGGGTCGTCCTGATGAGATGACACAATGTGTTGTCGTATTTTGATTAGATTTTATTACTTGTCATTTGAACCTCAGAGAGGCTCGAACGAAACTCCGTTTCTACCGCCATACAACAGAACAATTCATAAAAACACACAGACAATTCAATCCCCACAAACATCCATCCCAGTGAATCTCCTCCTCACTGTGATGGAAGGCAAAGTCTTGTCTCTCCCACGCACCATTTCTCTCCCGAGGTCGAAGCCCCAGGCGGGCGGTGTTAAGTCCCACGGCCATTGAAGCCGCGCCGGGCCGGGCGATGTACGGCCCCGCTCCGGGTCGCTCCAACCCTCCCCACGACACGGGCTGGAGAAGCTGTGTTGCGGGAGCTCCGGAGAGCGAGGGAGGGAGCGGTCTCCCACCCGGACCCGCCCGCGGGCGACAGACAGACAGACAGACAGACAGACAGACAGACAGACAGACAGACAGACAGACAGACAGACAGACAGACAGACAGACAGACAGACAGACAGACAGACAGACAGACAGACAGACAGACAGACAGACAGACAGACAGACAGACAGACAGACAGACAGACGGAGCTGGAGCTCCGGAGTCGAGCGACGACGAGCCACCACCGCTCCACACACTCCGAGGCCGGCCGGTCGGCCGGCCAGCCCCACGACGGTGAGTCCGCAGGCTCCGTGATTGGAGCCATCAGGTCATCCCGGTCGGAGGCCGCCCCGGTTGCCGGGCCCCAACGACAACGGAGAGCCTACAGGGAAAAGGTCGGGTCTCCCGTGCAGGGAAGGAAACGTTTCCCCCTCCCTCCCCCTTCCCCACATATACACAGTTAGGGACAATACTAAAAAAACACGGACAACTACATTTAACTAGACAAAAATGTATTTTAAAAAGACAGACAGGCTGTAGGGGCCGCTGCAACATGAGTCGCGCCCGCCCGAATATTTATAGGACTGATAGAGAGAGCGATACTCATAAACGATGCATTCTAGGGCAGTTCTGATGGAGTGACACTCTTTCGTAGTATTGATGTAGTGACATATTCAATGGTAGTACGGATGGAGGGATACACTGTGGGGTAGTACGGATGGAGGGAAACACTGTGGGGTAATACTGATGGAGGGGAACTCTGTGGGGTAGTACTGATGGAGGGATACACTGTGGGGTAGTACTAATGGAGGGATACACTGTGGGGTAGTACTGATGGAGGGACACACTGTGGGGTAGTACTGATGGAGGGACACACTGTGGGGTAGTACTGATGGAGGGAAACACTGTGGTGTAGTACTGATGGAGGGACACACTGTGGTGTAGTACTGATGGAGGGACACATTGTGGAGTAGTACTGATGGAGGGACACAGAGGAGTAGTACTGATGGAGGGATACACTGTGGGGTAGTACTGATGGAGGGATACACTGTGGTGTAGTACTGATGGAGGGACACACTGTGGTGTAGTACTGATGGAGGGACACATTGTGGAGTAGTACTGATGGAGGGACACAGAGGAGTAGTACTGATGGAGGGATACACTGTGGGGTAGTACTGATGGAGGGATACACTGTGGGGTAGTACTGATGGAGGGATACACTGTGGGGTAGTACTGATGGAGGGACACACTGTGGGGTAGTACTGATGGAGGGATACACTGTGGGGTAGTACTGATGGAGGGACACACTGTGGTGTAGTACTGATGGAGGGACACATTGTGGGGTAGTACTGATGGAGGGACACATTGTGGAGTAGTACTGATGGAGGGACACAGAGGAGTAGTACTGATGGAGCGATACACTGTGGGGTAGTACTGATGGAGGGATACACTGTGGGGTAGTACTGATGGAGGGATACACTGTGGGGTAGTACTGATGGAGGGACACACTGTGGGGTAGTACTGATGGAGGGATACACTGTGGGGTAGTACTGATGGAGGGACACACTGTGGGGTAGTACTGATGGAATGACACAGAGGAGTAGTACTGATGGAGGGATACACTGTGGTGTAGTACGGATGGAGGGACACACTGTGGGGTAGTACGGATGGAGGGACACAGAGGAGTAGTACTGATGGAGGGACACACTGTGTGGTAGTACTGATGGAGGGACACACTGTGGTGTAGTACTGATGGAGGGACACACTGTGGGGTAGTACGGATGGAGGGACACAGAGGAGTAGTACTGATGGAGGGACACACTGTGGTGTAGTACGGATGGAGGGACACACTGTGGTGTAGTACTGATGGAGGGACACACTGTGTGGTAGTACTGATGGAGGGACACAGAGGAGTAGTACTGATGGAGGGATACACTGTGGGGTAGTACTGATGGAGGGACACACTGTGTGGTAGTACTGATGGAATGACACAGAGGAGTAGTACTGATGGAGGGATACACTGTGGGGTAGTACTGATGGAGGGATACACTGTGGGGTAGTACTGATGGAGGGACACACTGTGGGGTAGTACTGATGGAGGGACACACTGTGGGGTAGTACTGATGGAGGGATACACTGTGGGGTAGTACTGATGGAGGGATACACTGTGGGGTAGTACTGATGGAGGGATACACTGTGGGGTAGTACTGATGGAGGGACACACTGTGGGGTAGTACTGATGGAGGGATACACTGTGGGGTAGTACTGATGGAGGGATACACTGTGGGGTAGTACTGATGGAGGGATACACTGTGGGGTAGTACTGATGGAGGGACACACTGTGGGGTAGTACTGATGGAGGGATACACTGTGGGGTAGTACTGATGGAATGACACAGAGGAGTAGTACTGATGGAGGGATACACTGTGGGGTAGTACTGATGGTGTGGCACTTTGGGGACGTACTGATAGTGACTCCCCCAGGGGTAGCACATTTGAAGTGACAAACGGGCTGGGGTAGTACTGATGGAGTAATTCACTGTGGGCTAGTACAGATAGAATTACTCACTGTGGGGTAGTATTGAAGGGGTGACTCACCGAGGTGGAGCATTGATGAAGTGACACACTGTGGGGTAATACTGATGTAGTGACACACTATGCGCATTGCTGATGGATATTGTGGGCCGGTACATATGTGGTACTGATGAAGTGATAAATGTATGGTAGCACAAATGGAGTGACTCTGTCGGGTAAATAGACACAGAATGCTGGAGTAAATCAGCGGGACAGGCGGCATCACTGGAGACAAGGAATGGGTGACGTTTCGGGGCGAGATCCTTCTTCAGACTGATGTCCCATGAGTGGTTGGGAATGTGGTCGGAGACAGTGAGACTGGCGGGAAACTGGGAAGGGGAAGCGGATGGAGAACGATGGAAAGCACGGGATACTTGATGTTAGAGAAGTCAATGTTCACACCGCTGGTGTGTTAGCGAACCACACGAAATGGGAGGTGCTGTTCCTCCAATTCACGCTGGGCCTCACTCTGACAGTGGAGGAGGCCCAGGACACCAGGCTCTGTGGTTGTCCTGATGGAGTGGCATAGTTTGGTGTAGTGCTGATGGACCAACACAATGTGGAGTAGTATTGATGGGGTGACAGGCTGTGGGGTAGCACCGATGTATGACATATTCTGGAGTAGTTCTGATGGAGGGGCACACTTTAGGGCGGTAGTGATGGAGTGACATACTGTGGGTAATACTGCTGGAATGATAACCTGTCAGGTGGGTCTGTTGGCGACACATTGTGGGGAGGTCCTGATGGAGTGACAAACAGTGGGGTATTACTGATGGATTGACACACTGTGGAGTAGTATCGATGGAGTTACACACTGTGGAATAGTGCTGAAGGGGTCACACACTGTGGGATATTACTGATGGAAAGGCACTCTGTGGGTTGGTTCTGATGGAGCCACTCTGTGGGGTGGAACTGATGAATCGATCCACTGCGACATCGTACTGATGGAGTGACATAACCTGGGGTAGAGCTGATGTAATGACTTTCAGTGGAGTAGTACTGATGGATTGATGCACTGTAAGACAGTACTGATGGAGTGGTACCGTGGAATGGTACTCATGGACTGACACACACTGTGAGGTAGTACTGATGGACTGACACACACTGTGGGATAGTACTGATGGAGTGATACTATGGAATGGTACTCATGAAGTGACCCAATGTGGGGTAGTACTGATGGACTGACACACACTGTGGGATAGTGCTGATGGACTGACACACACTGTGGGATAGTACTGATGGACTGACACACACTGTGGAATAGTACTGATGGACTGACACACACTGTGGGATAGTACTGATGGACTGACACACTGTGGGATAGTACTGATGGACTGACACACACTGTGGGGTAGTACTGATTGACTGACACACACTGTGGGGTAGTACTGATGGACTGACACACACTGTGCGATGGTACTGATGGACTGACACACTGTGGGACAGTACTGATGGACTGACACACACTGTGGGTAGTACTGATGGACTGACACACACTGTGGGGTAGTACTGATGGACTGACACACACTGTGGGGTAGTACTGATGGACTGACACACACTGTGGGGTAGTACTGATGGACTGACACACACTGTGGGGTAGTACTGATGGACTGACACACACTGTGGGGTAGTACTGATGGACTGACACACACTGTGGGGTAGTACTGATGGACTGACACACACTGTGGGGTAGTACTGATAGACTGACACACACTGTGAGGGTAAGGAAGGATTGACACACTGTGGGGTAGTACTGATAGACTGACACACACTGTGGGGTAGTACTGATAGACTGACACACACTGTGGGCTAGCACTGATTTACTAACACATTGTAGGGTAGTACTGATGGGGTGTCACACTGTGGAGTAGTACAGATTGAGTGATACACTGTGGGGCAGTGCTGATAGAGTGATGCACTGTGTGTAAGTACTGATGTAGTGGCTTACTGTGGGATAGGACTGACGGGGTGACACTGTGACACAGTAATGATGGGCAGACACTGTGTGACAGGGCTGATGGAGTGACACACTGTAGGATAGTTCTGACGGACTGACAAACATCGGGGTGACATTGATGGACTGACACACGGTGGGTGGGGAAGTACAGATGGGGTGACAGAATGGGGAGCCTCACTGGTGGAGTGACACGATTTGTGGTAGTCCTGATGGAGAGGCAAACGCCGGGGTAGTACTGATGGTGTGACACACTATGGGGTGGTACTGGGACCGACACACATTGGGATAGTGCTGATGGAGAGACAAACGTTGGGGTAGTGTTACGGGTCCCATGGTTGGGCACCGTAAAGCAGATGGATAACCTGTATAAAAGCAGGTGTGGGATAGCAAATGAGGACACAGTGCATCTTAATTCATCCCCAGATTGCTTCTGCTGGTTGTTTTCGTCAATAATCATGTAAACACAAAACATTGCTATTATCATTGGTTCAGTCATCCATTTTGTCTCTCCCTAACACACCCATTTTGTTACAGCTTCACTCTCAGCCCGTTCTTGCCTATCTTTCCCTTGTACTTAATACACTCTCTGTGTGATTTACACACTTGTATTTTTGATTTTCAATTCAATAAATATTATTAGGCACTTAATTAACCTTCACTGTACATTTCCAGCAACATGCTAAAAGTTGACATTTGGCCTTTTTTCTGTGCCATATCCTCATTACAACGTCTGCAACCACCACAGGTTATGGAATGACCCAATAAGAAACACGCCCATGCTGCACGTTATTCTATATTCCAACACAGCACACAGAAACATTAGCAACCAGTAATCCACTAACTTCAACATTCTTAACACCCAAAACAACACAGAAACTTCACCCAACCATATTCAAACCCCAAAAGTGCATATTTGTGTGGTCCTGACAGTCTACCGACCTGTACAAAAGCAGGTGTGAGATAGTAAATGGGGACACAGTGTGTCTTCATTCATCCCCAGATTGCTTCTGCCGAGATGGGGAAAGTGTCTTGCTGTTTCCAGCCCCCGCAGCAACTGGAGTGACACAGACGTTCCCCCTCACTGCTGCATATTATAAAGTGCCAATGCACCATCACATAAATTAAATCAAGGTGGGCGCACCGTCTTAGGTGCGTCACACGCTCCTCAACAACAAAAGTGGCTCCTGACACTTATTTCAAATCACAAGTGTCCATTGAAAATAATCAACAATCTCTCACAGACTCAAAATATTTACAATATTCAAAATCTTCAACTATAAAAAATATATGAGTCCAGTTTTCTGTATAGGTGGGACCTGTCTTTTCTGTATAGGTGGAATCCCATCCTTTCTGTATAGGTGGGACCTGTGCAGAAAGGATGGGTTGCACTTCAACCCGAGGGGTACCAATATCCTGGTGGAGAAATTTGCAAAAGCCACTGGGGAGACTTTAAACTAGAATGGTTCGGGCGAGGGATGCAAATAGCAAAAGCTAATAGACAGAATGGGAGGCAGGAAGCAGAAAAGGGAAGCACTCGGACACACGAAGAGAAAGAAAAAAAGGAAATAAACAGAGAATAAGAGATGGGGGGTTTCTTAAATGTGCATATTTTAATGCTAGGAGCATTATAAGAAAGGTGGATGAGCTTAGAGTCTGGATAGACACCTGGAAGTATGATGTTGTGGCGATCAGTGAAACATGGTTGCAGGAGGGCTGTGATTGGAAACTAAATATTCCAGGATTTCGTTGCTTCAGGTGTGATAGAATTGGAGGGGCAAGAGGTGGAGTTGTTGCATTGCTGGTCAGGGAAGATATTACAGCAGTGCTTTGGCAGGATAGATTGGAGGGCTCATCAAGGGAGGCTATTTGGGTGGAACTTAGAAGTGGGAAAGGTGTAGCAACACTTATGGGGGAATATTATAGACTGCCAAATGGGGAACGAGAATTGGAAGAGCAAATATGCAAAGAGATAGCAGATATTAGTAGTAAGCACAAGCTAGTGATTGTGGGAGATTTCAACTTTCCACACATAGACTGGGAAACACATTCCGTAAATGGGCTGGATGGTTTGGAGTTTGTAAAATGTGTGCAGGATAGTTTTTTGCAGCAATACATAGAGGTGCCTACTATAGGAGGGGCAGTGCTGGACGTCCTGTTAGGAAATGAGACGGGACAGGTGGCGGAGGTATGCATTGGGGAGCACTTCGGGTCCAGTGATCACAATAACATTAGTTTCAATATAATTATGGAGAAGGACAGAACTGGGCCTAGGGTTGAGATTTTTGATTGGAGAAAGGCTAACTTTAACGAGATGCGAGATGATTTAAAAGGAGTGAACTGGGACATTTTGTTTTATGGGAAAGATGTAGAGGAGAAATGGAGGACATTTAAATGGGAAATTTTAAGAGTACAGAATCTTTATGTTCCTGTTCGGTTGAAAGGAACCAGTAAAAATTGGAAAGAGCCCTGGTTTTCAAGGGAAATTGGACATCTTGTTCAGAAAAAGCGGGAGATCTACAATAATTATAGGCAGCATGAAGTAAATGAGGTGCTTCAGGAGTATAAGGAATGTGAAAAGAATCTTAAGAAAGAAAATAGAAAAGCTAAAAGAAGATATGAGGTTGCTTTGGCAAGTAAGGTGAAAGTAAATCCAAAGGGTTTCTACAGCTATATTAATAGCAAAAGGATAACAAGGGATAAAATTGGTCCATTGGAGAGACCGAGTGGACAGCTATCTGCAGAGCCAAAAAAGATGGGAGAGATATTGAACAATTTATTTTCTTCGGTATTCACCAAGGAGAAGGATATTGAATTATGTGAGGTAATGGAAACTAGTAGAGTAGCTATGGACGCTATGTGTTTCAAAGTAAAAGAAGTACTGACACTTTTGAAAAATATTAAAGTGGATAAGTCTCCAGGTCCTGACAGGATATTCCCTAGGACATTGAGGGAAGTTAGTGTAGAAATAGCCAGGGCTATAACGAAATATTTCAAATGTCATTAGAAACGGGAATAGTCCCCGAGGATTGGCGTACAGCGCATGTTGTTCCATTGTTTAAAAAGGGTTCTAAGAGTAAACCTAGCAATTATAGACCGGTTTGTTTGACTTCAGTGGTGGGCCAATTAATGGAAAAGATACGTAGAGATAATATATATAAGTATCTGGATAAAGAGGGTCTAATTAGGAACAGTCAACATGGATTTATGCCTGGAAGGTCATGTTTGACTAATCTTCTTGAATGTTTTGAAGAGATTACCAGGGAAATTGACGAGGGTAATGCAGTGGATGTTGTCTATATGGACTTCAGTAAGGCCTTTGACAAGGTTCCTCATGGAAGGTTGGTTAAGAAGGTTCAACTGTTGGGTATAAATGCAGGAATAGCAAGATGGATTCAACAGAGGCTGAATGGGAAGCCAGAGGGTAATGGTGGATGGCTGTTTGTCGGGTTGGAGGCAGGTGACTAGTGGGGTGCCTCAGGGATCTGTGTTGGGTCCTTTGTTGTTTGTCATGTACATCAATGATCTGGATGAAGGGGTTGTAAATTGGATTAGTAAGTATGCAGATGATACCAAGATAGGGGGTGTTGTGGATAATGAAGGGGATTTCCAAAGTCTACAGAATGATTTAGGCCAGTTGGAAAAATGGGCTGAAAGATGGCAGATGGAGTTTAATGCTGATAAATGTGAGGTTCTACACCTTGGCAGGACAAATCAAAATAGGACGTACATGGTAAACGGTAGGGAATTGAAGAATACAGTTGAACAGAGGGATCTGGGAATAACCGTGCATAGTTCCTTGAAGGTAGAATCTCATATAGGTAGGGTGGTAAAGAAAGTTTTTGGTATGCTAGCCTTTATAAATCAGAGCATTGAGTATATAAGCTGGGATGTAATGTTAAAATTGTACAAGGCATTGGTGAGACCAAATCTGGAGTATGGTGTACAATTTTGGTCGCCCAATTATATGAAGCATGTCAACAAAATAGAGAGGGTACAGAGGAGATTTACTAGAATGTTGCCTGGGTTTCAACAGCTAAGTTACAGAGATAGGTTGAATAAGTTAGGTCTTTATTCTCTGGAGCGCAGAAGGTTAAGGGGGACTTGATAGAGGTCTTTAAAATGATGAGAGGGATAGACAGAGTTGATGTGGACAAGCTTTTCCCTTTGAGAATAGGGAAGTTTCAAACAAGAGGACATGACTTTAGAATTAAGGGACAGAGGTTTAGGGGTAACATGAGGGGGAACTTCTTTACTCAGAGAGTGGTAGCGGTGTGGAATGAGCTTCCAGTGGAAGTGGTGGCGGCAGGTTCGTTTGTATCATTTAAAAATAAATTGGATAGGCATATGGATGAGAAGGGTATGGAGGGTTATGGTATGAGTGCAGGCAGGTGGGACAAAGGGAAAGAAGTTGTTCGGCACGGACTTGAAGGCCGAGATGGCCTGTTTCCGTGCTGTAATTGTTATATGGTTATATGGTTATAGTTTGATTACATCACCGCTGTTCATTCTCAATAACCCTACATGGCAAGTATGAATATTGGACCATGGGTGCCCACTGGAATGATGGCCTGCACAGTGGGCGAGTAGATGGCATGAGGTACGTGCCAATAGTGTTCACAGCAGGAAATGGGTGATAGGTCGGATGACCAGGAGATGAGTAGGTGAGCCTTCGGACTGGCCGTCTTTCCCTTGTGGACTGTCCCAGTGTAACAGGGGATCCAGGTTCAGAGTGTGAGAGAGGGTGATGCTCGAGATCTGCAACAATCTTCTCATCTTTTCAGTGTCACGGGGAATGTCCTGATCATCTTCCTGTTGTAGTTCACCCTCATCTGTTCAGTGTCTTTTCCATCGATCCTGTGGCTGTATTTCAGCTTCTGGTGGCCTCAAGTCCATTTCAGGTGATATTTGGTCCACCATCCATTCTTGATTTCTTCCATGTTTTCCAACTGATATGAATGAATCTTCGTCCCTGTGTCGGGTCACTCGAGTGGGTGTTCTTTGTGCTTGCTCATGTTGGATTCTGGCAGGTTTACTAGGAGTCTGAGCTGGAATTCTCTCAGTCGTAGCTGCTGTCCTTGGCTCAGCCCGACTTAGGGGTATCCTCAACCAATAACCTCCTCCTGACTCATCATCCGAGTCAGATGTCTCTGCATTCTCGGTTCTGTCGCTTATGTCACTCCTTCTCAGCTGAGGTTTCCTTTGCGTCTGTGGCTTTGAAGTTGGTTTGGTCTGCTGCGATGGGAATTCCACTGGTAAATCATTGACCAGTAAAAGCAGATTTCTATGCAGCGTCCTCAGTCTCCCTTTGCCATCGTTTTCTGGATGAATAACATACACTGGGTTGTCTGAGACTTGCTCTTTCACTACATATATCCTCTTTTCCCAGTAGGAAGGTCGTTTCCCAGGCCCGCCTCGCTCTCCCAGATTTCTAACCAACACTCTATCCCCAGGATTCAGGACCACTCCTCGCACCTTCTGATCATAGTAAGACTTTCCTTTTGCACTTGAAGACAGACTGTTATTGTTAGCAATGAGGTCTGCTTCCGCCATCCTTTTTTGCCACTTCTCAGCATAACCTTTGTGCGTCACTGGATCTATTTCTTCCGCCAACCCAAACACGAGATCCACAAGAAGGTGAGGGTGTCGACCATAGAGAAGATAGTGAGGGGAATAGCCAGTGGACTCATGGTGGGTGCAGTTATACGCATGTACAAGCTGTGGGAGATGTTCTTTCCATTTCTCCTTTTCTATGTCTGTCAGAGTTCGCAGCATATGCAGCAAGGTTGACTGGCAATCAATTCTAAAAGGGTTGACAGTGGATACGCAATGGAAGATATTTAAAGACTGCATGGATGAACTACAAAAATTGTTCATCCCAGTTTGGCAAAAGAATAGATCAGGGAAGGTAGTGCATCCGTGGATAACAAGAGAAATCAGGGATAGTATGAAAGCAAAGGGTGATGCGTACAAAGTAGCCAGAAAAAAGCAGCATACCAGAGGACTGGGAGAAATTCAGAGACAGAGGAGGACAAAGAGCTTAATTAGGAAAGGAAAAATAGATTATGAAAGAAAACTGGCAGGGAATATAAAAAAAACTGACTGCAAACGTTTTTGTAGATATGTGAAGAGAAAGAGATTAGTTAAAACAAATGTAGGTCCATTGCAGTCAGAAACAGGTGAGTTGATCATGGGGAACAAAGACATGGCGGACCAATTGAATAACTACTTTGGTTCCGTCTTCACTAAGGAAGACATAAATAATCCGCCGGAAATAGCAGGGGACCGCCGGTCAAAGGAGGACTTGAGTGAAATCCAAGTTAGTCGGGAAGTGGTGTTGGGTAAATTGAATGGCTTAAAGGCCGATAAATCCCCAGGGCCAGATAGGCTGCATCCCAGAGTACTTAAGGAAGTAGCTCCGGAAATAGTGGATGCATTAGTGATAATCTTTCAAAACTCTTCAGATTCTGGAGTAGTTCCTGAGGATTGGCGGGTAGCAAACGTAACCCTCTTCTAAGAAGGGAGGGAGAGAGAAAACGTGGAATTACAGACCAGTTAGTCTAACATCGGTAGTGGGGAAACTGCTAGAGTCAGTTATTAAAGATGGGATAGCAGCACATTTGGAAAGTGGTGAAATAATTGAACAAAGTCAGCATGGATTTACGAAAGGCAAATCCTGTCTGAGGAAACTTGGGGAATTTTTCGAGGATGTAACTAGTAGCGTGGATAAGGCAGAACCAGTGGATATGGTGTAGCTGAACTTCCAGAAGGCATTCAACAAGGTCCCACATACGAGATTAGTATATAAACTTAAAGCACATACCCTCGAACATTACCCGACCCTCGGCCCTCACCCGACCCGCGGTCCACACCCGACACGCGGCCCTCACCCGACCCGCGGCCCTCACCCGACCCTCGAACCTTCCCCGACCCGCTGTCCACACCCGACCCGCGGTCCACACCCGACCCGCGGTCCTCACCCGACCCGCGGTCCACACCCGACCCGCGGCCCTCACCCGACCCGCGGTCCACACCCGACCCGCGAACCTTCCCATCCCCGCGGCCCTCACCCGACCCGCGGCCCTCACCCGACCCGCGGCCCTCACCCGACCCGCGGCCCTCACCCGACCCGCGGCCCTCACCCGACCCTCGAACCTTCCCCGACCCGCGGCCCTCACCCGACCCGCGGCCCTCACCCGACCCGCGGCCCTCACCCGACCCGCGGCCCTCACCCGACCCGCGGCCCTCACACGACCCGCGGTCCACACCCGACCCTCGAACCTTCCCCGACCCGCGGCCCTCACACGACCCGCGGTCCACACCCGACCCTCGAACCTTCCCCGACCCGCGGTCCACACCCGACCCGCGGTCCACACCCGACCCGCGGCCCTCACCCGACCCGCAGTCCACACCCGACCCGCGGTCCACACCCGACCCGCGGCCCTCACCCGACCCGCGGTCCACACCCGACCCGCGGCCCTCACCCGACCCTCGGCCCTCACCCGACCCGCGGCCCTCACCCGACCCGCGGCCCTCACCCGACCCGCGGTCCTCACCCGACCCGCGGCCCTCACCCGACCCGCGGTCCACACCCGACCCGCGGTCCACACCCGACCCGCGGCCCTCACCCGACCCGCGGCCCTCACCCGACCCGCGGCCCTCACCCGACCCGCGGTCCACACCCGACCCGCGGCCCTCACCCGACCCGCGGCCCTCACCCGACCCTCGAACCTTCCCCGACCCGCGGCCCTCACCCGACCCGCGGCCCTCACACGACCCGCGGCACTCACCCGACCCGCGGCCCTCACCCGACCCTCGAACCTTCCCCGACCCGCGGCCCTCACCCGACCCTCGGCCCTCACCCGACCCTCGAACCTTCCCCGACCCGCGGCCCTCACCCGACCCGCGGCCCTCACACGACCCGCGGCACTCACCCGACCCGCGGCCCTCACCCGACCCTCGAACCTTCCCCGACCCGCGGCCCTCACCCGACCCTCGGCCCTCACCCGACCCGCGGTCCACACCCGACCCGCGGCCCTCACCCGACCCGCGGCCCTCACACGACCCGCGGCCCTCACCCGACCCGCGGCCCTCACACGACCCGCGGCCCTCACACGACCCGCGGCCCTCACCCGACCCTCGGCCCTCACCCGACCCGCGGCCCTCACCCGACCCGCGGCCCTCACACGACCCGCGGCCCTCACCCGACCCGCGGCCCTCACACGACCCGCGGCCCTCACACGACCCGCGGCCCTCACCCGACCCTCGGCCCTCACCCGACCCGCGGCCCTCACCCGACCCGCGGCCCTCACACGACCCGCGGCCCTCACCCGACCCGCGGCCCTCACACGACCCGCGGCCCTCACACGACCCGCGGCCCTCACCCGACCCGCGGCCCTCACCCGACCCGCGGCCCTCACCCGACCCTCGGCCCTCACCCGACCCGCGGTCCACACCCGACCCGCGGCCCTCACCCGATCCGCGGCCCTCACACGATGCGCGGCCCTCACACGACCCGCGGCCCTCACCCGACCCTCGAACCTTCCCCCACCCGCGGCCCTCACCCGACCCGCGGCCCTCACCCGACCCTCGGCCCTCACACGACCCGTCGCCCTCACACGACCCGCGGCCCTCACCCGACCCGCGGCCCTCACCCGACCCGCGGCCCTCACCCGACCCGCGGCCCTCACCCGACCCGCGACCCTCACCCGACCCGCGGCCCTCACACGACCCGCGGTCCACACCCGACCCGCGGCCCTCACCCGACCCTCGGCCCTCACACGACCCGCGGTCCACACCCGACCCGCGGCCCTCACCCGATCCGCGGCCCTCACACGACGCGCGGCCCTCACACGACCCGCGGCCCTCACCCGACCCTCGAACCTTCCCCCACCCGCGGCCCTCACCCGACCCGCGGCCCTCACCCGACCCTCGGCCCTCACACGACCCGTCGCCCTCACACGACCCGCGGCCCTCACCCGACCCGCGGCCCTCACCCGACCCGCGGCCCTCACCCGACCCGCGGCCCTCACCCGACCCGCGACCCTCACCCGACCCTCGAACCTTCCCCGACCCGCGGTCCACACCCGACCCGCGGCCCTCACCCGACACGCGGCCCTCCCCCGACACGCGGCCCTCCCCGACCCGCGGCCCTCACACGACCCTCGAACCTTCCCCCACCCGCGGCCCTCACCCGACCCGCGGCCCTCACACGACCCGCGGCCCTCACCCGACACGCGGCCCTCCCCGACCCGCGGCCCTCACCCGACCCTCGAACCTTCCCCGACCCGCGGCCCTCGCCCGAACCTCGAACCTCGCCCGACCCGTGGAGCTGGAGAACGCCAGGTAAGCCCCGGGGCTGGAGACCGCCACCCGACCCGTGGAGCTGGAGACCGCCCCGGGGCTGGAGACCGCCACCCGACCCGTGAAGCTGGAGACCGCCCCGGGGCTGGAGACCGCCACCCGACCCGTGGAGCTGGAGACCGCCCCGGGGCTGGAGACCGCCACCCGACCCGTGGAGCTGGAGACCGCCCCGGGGCTGGAGAACGCCACCCGACCCGGGGAGCTGGAGAACGCCAGGTAAGTCCCGGGGCTGGAGACCGCCACCCGACCCGTGGAGCTGGAGACCGCCACCCGACCCGTGGAGCTGGAGACCGCCACCCAAGCCGTGGAGCTGGAGACCGCCACCCGACCCGGGGAGCTGGAGACCGCCACCCGACCCATGGAGCTGGAGACCGCCACCCGACCCGTGGAGCTGGAGACCGCCACCCGACCCGTGGAGCTGGAGACCGCTACCCGACCCGTGAAGCTGGAGACCGCCCCGGGGCTGGAGACCGCCACCCGACCCGTGGAGCTGGAGACCGCCCCGGGGCTGGAGACCGCCACCCGACCCGGGGAGCTGGAGACCGCCCCGGGGCTGGAGAACGCCACCCGACCCGGGGAGCTGGAGAACGCCAGGTAAGCCCCGGGGCTGGAGACCGCCACCCGACCCGTGGAGCTGGAGACCGCCACCCGACCCGGGGAGCTGGAGACCGCCACCCGACCCGGGGAGCTGGAGACCGCCACCCGACCCGGGGAGCTGGAGAACGCCACCCGACCCGGGGAGCTGGAGACCGCCACCCGACCCGGGGAGCTGGAGACCGCCACCCGACCCGGGGAGCTGGAGACCGCCACCCGACCCGGGGAGCTGGAGACCGCCACCCGACCCGTGGAGCTGGAGACCGCTACCCGACCCGTGAAGCTGGAGACCGCCCCGGGGCTGGAGACCGCCACCCGACCCGTGGAGCTGGAGACCGCCCCGGGGCTGGAGACCGCCACCCGACCCGGGGAGCTGGAGACCGCCCCGGGGCTGGAGAACGCCACCCGACCCGGGGAGCTGGAGAACGCCAGGTAAGCCCCGGGGCTGGAGACCGCCACCCGACCCGTGGAGCTGGAGACCGCCACCCGACCCGGGGAGCTGGAGACCGCCACCCGACCCGGGGAGCTGGAGACCGCCACCCGACCCGGGGAGCTGGAGAACGCCACCCGACCCGGGGAGCTGGAGACCGCCACCCGACCCGGGGAGCTGGAGACCGCCACCCGACCCGGGGAGCTGGAGAACGCCACCCGACCCGGGGAGCTGGAGACCGCCACCCGACCCGGGGAGCTGGAGACCGCCACCCGACCCGGGGAGCTGGAGAACGCCAGGTAAGCCCCGGGGCTGGAAACCATCAGCAGAGGTGCGGGGCTGGAGACCGCCTGCGGAGCCACGGAGACGTAGACGCGGTGCAACGGAGCTGTTCGGCTCGGCTTCTGGTCGGCTAGGCCGACCAGAAGCACCAACAGACGGCGACGCGGACGTAAACACCGCCGGGGACGCAGAGGGGGGTTAAAGGCCAGGTTAGAGCTAGCCCCGTACAGGGTGGCGATTCCTAGCCTTTCCCTCGCCAACGTGCGCTCACTGGCAAACAAAATGGACGAACTCCGGCTAAGGATCACCTCCCACAACCGGATCAAGGACTGCAACATCCTGATCCTCACAGAAACCTGGCTGAACACTGACCTTCCTGACAGCGCCATCCAGCAATCGGGGCGTCACTTACTCCGAGGGGACAGGACATCGGACTCCGGCAAGACCAGAGGTGGGGGTCTGTGCATTTATGTAAATAAAGCATGGTGCACGAACTCCACCATCATCGAGAGTCACTGCTCACCTAACCTTGAGTTCCTCTTGGTTAGATGCAGACCGTTCTATCTGCCCAGAGAGTTCACCTCCACTGTTGTGACTGCAGCCTATATCCCTCCTGACGCAAATGCCAAGCTTGCAATGAAAGAGCTGCATACTGCCATTAGCAATCAACAGACACACAACCCCGAGGCAGCCTTCATTGTTGCGGGTGACTTCAATCACTCTAACCTGAAGACTGTACTCCCCAAATTCCACCAGCATGTCTCCTTCCCCACTAGAGTAGACAAGACACTGGACAAAGTCTACACCAACATGGCTGAAGCTTACAAAGCCATCCCCCTCCCCCACCTTGGTCAGTCTGATCACATCTCATTGTTCCTGCTCCCTAAGTACTCCCCACTCATCAAAAGGGTTAAACCAACTGTGAGGACAGTTAAAGTCTGGTCAGAGGAAGCGGACTTCACACTTCAGCAGTGTTTTGGAAACACTGACTGGAAGGCGTTTGCAGCCCAGGCCACCCTTGACTCCCACACGGACATTGACTCCTACACATCCTCTGTTCTGGACTTTATAAACTCCACCATCAATAGTGTCACCTCCCTCAAACACGTGACCATATTCCCGAATCAGAAGCCATGGATGAACAGCGAGGTCAGGCTACTGCTGAAAGCACGGGACACCGCTTTCAGGTCAGGCGATGCTCGAGCCTACAGTTCAGCCAGGGCTAACCTGAAGAGGGGCATCAAGAAGGCCAAGCACTGCCATAAGCTCAGGATTGAGGAGCACTTCAACAACAACTCCGACCCCCGACGCATGTGGCAAGGCATCCAGGCCATCACGGACTACAGACCCGCCAACACCACCCCCACATCCAGCGACGCCTCCTTCCTTGAGGAGCTCAATCACTTCTATGGCCGCTTCGACAGGGACAATCTAGAGACAGCCATCAAGGCTGTGCTACCTGCCGATCACCAACCCCTCACACTCACCCCCTACGACCTATACGTGGCACTGAGTAGGACCAATGCACGTAAAGCGGCTGGCCCTGACGGCATCCCCGGGCGCGTGCTCAGGGTCTGTGCGGCGCAGCTGGCAGACGTCTGGACTGATTTCTTCAACCTGTCACTTGCCCAGGCAGTTGTCCCCACGTGCCTTAAAACCACCTCCATCGTGCCAGTGCCAAAACACTCCACTGCGGCAAGCCTCAACGACTTCCGCCCAGTTGCACTCACCCCCATCATCACCAAGTGGTTCGAGAGGCTGGTCCTGGCACACCTCAAAAGCTGCCTACCCCCCACACTGGATCCCTATCAGTTTGCCTCCCGCAAGAACAGGAGTACGGAGGATGCCATCTCAACGGCACTTCACTCCGCCCTCTCCCACCTCGACAACAGAGACACTTACGTAAGAATGCTGTTCATCGATTACAGCTCAGCATTCAACACCATTATACCATCAAAATTGATCACCAAACTCGGTAACCTGTGCATCGCTCCTTCCCTCTGCAACTGAATACTGGGCTTTCTAACCAACAGACCCCAGTCTGTCAGGTTAGACAAGCACACCTCTTCAACCCTCACCCTGAACACCGGTGTTCCACAGGGCCGTGTGCTGAGCCCCCTCCTCTACTCCCTCTTCACCTATGACTGCACACCTGTACATGGTACTAACACCATCATCAAGTATGCAGATGATACAATGGTGATTGGCCTCATCAGCAACAACGATGAGTCGCCATACAGGGATGAGGTCCAGCACTTAGCAGCATGGTGCGCTGACAACAACCTGGCCCTTAACACCAAGAAGACCAAGGAGCTCATTGTAGACTTCAGGAAGTCCAGGGGCGGCACGCACACCCCCATCCACATTAACGGTACGGAGGTGGAACGTGTTTCTAGCTTCAGGTTCCTGGGAGTCAACCTCTCCGACGACCTCTCTTGGACCCACAATACCTCAACTCTGATCAAGAAGGCTCACCAGCGTCTCTTCTTCCTGAGGAGACTGAAGAAGGTCCATCTGTCTCCTCAGATCCTGGTGAACTTCTACCGCTGCACCATCGAGAGCATCCTTACCAACTGCATCACAGTTTGGTATGGCAACTGCTCTGTCTCCGACCGGAAGGCATTGCAGAGGGTGGTGAAAATTGCCCAACGCATCACCGGTTCCTCGCTCCCCTCCATTGAGTCTGTCCAAAGCAAGCGTTGTCTGCGGAGGGCGCTCAACATCGCCAAGGACCTCTCTCATCCCAACCATGGACTGTTTACCCTCCTACCATCCGGGAGGCGCTACAGGTCTCTCCGTTGCCGAACCAGCAGGTCCAGGAACAGCTCCTTTCCGGCGGCTGTCACGCTACTCAACAACGTACCACGGTGACTGTCAATCACCCGCCCCCCTCCGGACACTTATTATTATTTATTCAAATCATTTGCTGTGTCGCTCTTTCAGGGAGATGCTAAATGCATTTTGTTGTCTCTGTACTGTACACTGACAATGACAATTAAATTGAATCTGAATCTGGAGGGAAGGGGGAGGGGGTGAATGTGTGTAAAGGGGGAAGGGGGTTTTAGGGGAGGGAGGGTAGGGAGCTGGGGAGGAAGGAGGAGGAGGAAGAGGCAATTGTGTATAGGGTCTTTGGTAGAGAGCAGAGAGGAAGGAAGGAGAGTGGAGGAGGCGAGTAGAGAAGGGGGGCGGGGAAGCCGGGCTGCCAAATGAAGAGGGAGAGAGAGGACCGACTTCTGACTCTGGAATGCCACAGCTGGATTGAGCGCGCGGGGCTTCATGAGCTGCGCGAACAGTGATGAGAAGTTTAAGCGCGTGATCCTACAGCGGAGAGGAGTAGATTCAGCGTGTGAGGAGTCGCTGCCCCGAGATCTGTAGAACAAAGAAGCTATAGTGGAACAGAACTGTAGAATCTTTGTTCTGCAGAACTTTCTCGATCTTTCTGCGGATTTTAATCCACAACAGCAGGGGGGAGGGGGGGGGGGCAAGTGGGCCTGGATTGGTGGGCATTGTGACGTCAGCAGCTGGTGAGCGGCGTTTATATTTAAAAAAATTAGTTTTGTGATAAATTTTATTCAAAATCTGGGGAAATAATTGACCAAGGAGTGGATTTCTGAACTCGAAATCGAAATTCTGAAAGTTAAATCGAAATTGTAAAAATCTCTGGTTTTCCAGGAGTTGCGTTACACACACACAACGTGTGGTTGGGGGGGTGGGGGTGGCATGCGGCGACACACACACTAACTACCCCCCGCACACACGCTAACTACCCCTCTTGATATTATATTAATATTATTAATTTGCTCCTTTTACCCCATAACCGCCCTATGCACTGACGCATTGCAACCAACTCCCAGGCGTGTCTAGAGAGGGAGGGTAGCGAGTGAGAGCAGAGAGAGAATGGGGACAGAGAGAATGGCAATGTTACAATATTTTGAGATTTAAAAAATCAAGTCTGCAATTTATCCCATCAGATAAAGCATAGAAATAATTTTAATTTGACACCTAATTCACTTTCATATCTTCAGTATTAAGAAAGTTATGACCATTTTCATACTCGGAAATTAGCATCTTGTTCCCCATTGCCTTTCAATTGACTTAACTCAAAAGCTGTGATCTAGAACAGTTAAAAGCCCATAACTTTCTTAAAAATTAAGAGCTCAATGAAATTTCCAGTTATTATAGATTGAAGCATTCTGAAACAAATATGAAACAATCTTACTTGGATGACCTGAAATTAAAGCATATAATTAGTTCGTTATCTAATTGTAGCTAATTACAAAATTCAATGAGTAGATCTAAGCATCTATCCATTTCTTAAGAAAAGATAAACTATTTTTAAATTGTTTAAGTGTCCAAATAACATTCACACAATAATCCACAATAGAACATAATTTGTTAATCTCATTTTCATGAACTTCTGGGCCAAATGGAAGGAATTTAGTGTTTAATGCCTGTAAATTAATGGCCATTTAAATCAACTGGCGAGTGGGTTTTAGTGGAATGCAGTGGATTGGAACGTTGTGGTTTGTTGTGAAGTCGGTATGAAAAATACAGCCGGTTCATACATTTTTTTGGACCCCATTTCGCAACATGAAAATATTATTAAAGCCTCCATAAAAACCAACTTTTAATATAAAACATCTTCATGTTTTTGTTTTTCTTGCAGTATAATGTGGATAAATGTGAGGTTATCCACTTTGGTGGCAAAAATAGGAAAACCGACTACTATCTAAATGGTGGCCGATTAGGAAAAGGGGAGATGCAGCGCGACCTGGGTGTCATGGTACACCAGTCATTGAAAGTAGGCATGCAGGTACAGCAGGCAGTGAAGAAAGCCAATGGTATGTTAGCTTTCATAGCAAAAGGATTTGAGGAGAGGAGCAGGGAGGTTCTACTTCAGTTGTATACGGTCTTGGTGAGGCCACACCTGGAGTATTGCATACAGTTCTGGTCTCCAAATCTGAGGAAGGACATTATTGCCATAGAGGGAGTGCAGCAAAGGTTCACCAGACTGATTCCTGGGATGTCAGGACTGTCTTATGAACAAAGACTGCATAGACTCAGTTTATACTCTCTAGAATTTAGGAGACTGAGAGGGGATCTTATAGAAACTTACAAAATTCTTAAGGGGTTGGACAGGCTAGATGCAGGAAGATTGTTCCCGATGTTGGGGAGGTCCAGGACAATGGGAGAGAGAGAGAAGTGGAAGTGGGGAGATGTAGGGGAGAATGGTGGAAGTGGGAGAGTGGGAGGGGGAAGGGGGAGTGGTGGAAGAGGGAGAGGAGTAGGGGAAAGGAGTGGGGGAAGATAGGGAGGGAGGGAAGAGAGAGGGTGGGGAGGGAGAGAGGTGGGGTGGGAGAGGGGTGGGGGAAGGGAGAGAGAGAAGTGGAAGGTGGGGAGGGAGGGTGAGAGGGGTAGGGGAAGTGGTACAGTGTCCCCCTAGTCACATGTGTGGGGGATATTAGGTGGTACAGTGTCCTCCTAGTCACATGTGTGGGGGATGAGGTACAGTGTCCCCCTAGTCACATGTGTGGGGGAAGTTGTACTGTGTCCCTCTAGTCACATGTGTGGGGGAAGTGGTACAGTGTCCCCCTAGTCACATGTGTTGGGGAATTTGTACAGGTCCCTCTGGTCACATGTGAGGGGGAAGTGGTGCAGTGTCCCCCTAGTCACATGTGTGGGGGATATTAGGTGGTACAGTGTTCCTCTAGTCACATGTGTGGGGTATATTAGGTGGCACAGTGTCCCCCTAGTCACATGTGTGGGGGATGAGGTACAGTGTCCCCCTAGTCACATGTGAGGGGGAAGTGGTGCAGTGTCCCCCTAGTCACATGTGTGGGGGATATTAGGTGGTACAGTGTCCCCCTAGTCATATGTGCAGGGTGGGGGGGGGGGGGGTTAGAGAGGGTTGGGGTAAGGGGAAAGGGAGGGGAGAGGGGAAGGTGAGAAGAGAAGGTTTATGGAGAAGAGGGAAGGAAAGGGAGGTGGAGGGGAGACGAGAGGGGGTGAAACAGGGGTAGGGGGGAGGTGGAGCGAGAGTGGAGGGGAAGGAAAGAGAGAGAAAGGAGAGGGAGCGAGGTGGAGAGAGAGAGGTGGTGAGAAAGGAGGGGAGAGAGAGAAAGGGGAGGGGAGGGGAGGGAGAGTGGAAGAGTGGGGAGTGAGGGGAAGAGGAGTAGCAGGGAGTGGTGCAAGAGCGCAAGGAACTGGGTGGGGGGGAGATGGGGATGAAGAGGGTGGGGAGAGAGGGGGTGGGAGTGGTGAGGAGAGAGGGCGAGGGAGGAGGAGAGGGGGTGGGGGAAGGTGTGAGAGGGTTCAGGGTGGGGTTGAGAGGGGTGGGAGGGGAAGGGGAGAGAGGGGGCAGAGTGTGGAGGGAGGGGGAGAGGGGTAGGGGAGAGAGGGAAGAGTGGAGGGGGGGGAGTGGTAGGGGGAGGGGGAAGAGTGAGGGGAAAGCGGAGAGAAGGGGAAGAGTGGGGAGGGGGGAAGGGAGGGGGAGAGAGGGGTGGGGAGGGACGGGGACAAGTGGGTAATGGGGAGAGAGAATTGAAAATGGGGAGGGAGGGTGGGAGGTGTAGGGGAGAATGGTGGAAGTGGGAGAGAGGGGGGGAAGGGGGAGTGGTGGAAGCGGGAGAGAGGAGTAGGGGAAAGGAGTGGGGGAAGATAGGGAGGGAGGGGAGAGAGAGTGTGGGGAGGGAGAGAGGTGGGGTGGGAGAGTGGTGGGGGAAGGGAGAGATAAGTGGAAGGGTGGGAAGGGAGGGGGAGAGGGGAGACATTCTATGGGTGAGAGCAGCCGACTATATTCTGTTATGCTGAAGTAAAGCAAGAATTTAATTGTGCTATCTGGGACACATGACTAAACTCTCTTAAATCTTAAACGTTTCTCCTCATCTCAGTCCCAAATGGCCACAGATTCACAAATCTCTGGGTCGAAAAGTTTCTCCTCACCTCAGTCTTAATTGGCCAAAGATTCACAACTCTCTGGGTGGAAAAGTTTCTCCCCATCTCAGACTTAAATGGCCGACTCCTTATTCTTAAACTGTGGCCCCTGGTACTGGACTCCCCCAACATCAGGGACATGTTTCCTGCCTCTAGCGGGTCTAACCACGTCTAACCCTTAATAATCTTATATGTTTCAATAAGATCCCCTCTCAGCCTTCTAAATTCTAGTCAATATAAGACCAGGCCACATTTTGAATATTGTGAGTAATTTTGGGCCCCGTATCTGAAGAAGGATGCGCCGGCTCTGGAGAGGGTCCAAAGGAGGTTTACAAGAACCATCCCAGGAATGAGTGGGTTAACGTACGATGAGCGTTTGTTGGGACTGGGCCTGTACTCACTGGAGTTTAGAAGAATGAGGGGGGGGGACCTCATTGGAACTTCACCCGAAAAGTGAAAGGCCTGGAGAGAGTGGATGTGGAGAGGACGTTTCCACTAGTGCGAGAGTCTTGGGCCAGAGGGCACAGCCTCAGAATTAAAGAATGGTCCTTTAGGAAGGAGATGAGGAGGAATTTATTTAGCCAGAAGGTGGTGAATTTGTGAGATTATGTGGAGAGGATGTTTCCTCAAGTGGGAGAGTCTCGGACCAGAGTGCACAGCTTCAGAATTAAAGAATGGTCCTTTAGGAAGGAGATGAGGAGGAATTTCTTTAGTCAGAGGGTGGTGAATCTGGGGGATTCATTGCCGCAGAAGTTGGTGGAGGCCACAAGTCAGTGGATATATTTAAGGCAGAGATAGATATATTGTTGATTAGTGCGGGTGTCAAGGGTTATGGGGAGAAGGCAGGAGAATGGGGTTAGGAGGGAGAGTTAGATCAGCCGGGATTGAATGGCAGAGTAGACTCGATCGGTCGAATGGCCTAATTCTGCTTCATAATGAAGAGATGAAACTTAGGATGACTGTGAAATTAGAACTCAGGTGGGGGAGGGGATTGGGAGAGAGAGAAAGCAAGGGTTACTTGAAGTTAGAGAAGTCAATGTTCATACCACTGGGGTGTGAGCTGCCCGAGCGAAATATGAGGTGCTGCTCCTCCAATTTGCGCTGGGCCTCAATCTGTATCTCTCCACATTACTGTCTATATCTCTTGTTCTTCTCTCCCCTGACATAGTGTGAAGATGGGTCTCAACCCGAAAGGTCGCACATTCCTTCTCTCCACAGATGTTGCCTGACCCGCTGAGTTACTCCAGCACTTTGTACCTGTCCACGTTCTCCACAGTTGCTGCCTGACCCACTGAGTTACTCCAGCACTTTGTACCTGTCCATGTTCTCCACAGATGCTGCCTGACCCACTGAGTTACTCCAACACTTTGTACCTGTCCACGTTCTCCACAGATGCTGCCTGACCCGCTGAGTTACTCCAGCACTTTGTACCTGTCCATGTTCTCCACAGATGCTGCCTGACCCACTGAGTTACTCCAACACTCTGTGTCTTTTTGTCTATTAACCGGCATCTGCAATTCTTTGTGTCCACATTTTGGACCCAAGTTCACTATACTTGGCATGGTAGAGTTGCTGTCTCATGGCACCAGAGACCTGATTTCAATCCCGAGTGCTGTCTGTACGGAGTTTGCACGTCCTCCACGTGACCAGCGTGGGTGTTCTCCGGTGCTCTGGTTTCCTCCCACACTCAAAAATACATGCAGGTTTGTAGGTTAATTGGCTTCGGTAAAGATTGTAAATTGTCCCCTGTGTGTGTAGGATAGTGTTAGTGTGCGGGGATCGTTGGTCGGCACGGACTCGGTGGGCCGAAGGAAGGGCCTGTTTCTGCGCTGTTTCTCTAAACTTAAGTGATTTTATAACGTGGATCTTTATATTTTATATTTTATATATTTTAAAAAAGATTTTATATCTTTTTTAAAATATAATGATCACTAACCTGTCATTCGTGGCCCTTCTGGACTTTGCTGAAAATGATCAGAAAAGAAGAATTATTTGTTATTTCAAGTCAAATTGGACGATTTATTTCACGCTGACCTTTCTGTCCTGGGCATCCGCCACTGTCAGAGTGAGGCCCAGCCCAAATTGGAGGAACAGCACCTTATATTGCCAGTATTTACTTCGAGAGGGCTTGTATACAAAAACATGTCCGTAAATGCTGAGGCTCCACAAGGCCCTGGTCAGGCCACATTTTATTGAATGCCCTCGTCTGCTCCTAATTGGTTTGGGGTTGGTGTAGGTCTTGTGATCTATGTCTAGCTGACCATTTAACATTTTGTAAAAACAGGTCAAACAGTGAGCTTCACGTCTGTCTTGGAGAGGGTTCCACCCCAGAGAATTCAGAAGTTTGGTGACACTCGCTTCTCTCTCGTAGGTGTTTGTAACAAATCGAGCGGCCTGTCTTTGGACACGTTCAATGGGTGAAATGTTTTTATCTGTGTATGGGTCCCAAGCTGCAACTGCGTAGTCCAGATGAGGTCTAACGAGGGTGAAATACAGCTTCTCCTTGACATAAGTTGAACAATGATGGAAGTTGTGCCTCAGGAAGTTTAGGACACCTGTCCTAAATTTGAATAAACATTGAATAATTTTTGTATATTTCCAGGTAAGTTTTCATGTTTGGCCCTAAACATCATCTGTGCTGTTTTAAATGCAACCAAATCTGCTAATTTTAATAATTTTGACTGTAAGAATAATGAATTAGTGTGATCCAGATACCTGACATTGTGAATATTGCGTTTTGCTCAAATTGTCAATGAATGTAGCGAACTTTTATAGTTGTTGCCCCAGACTTCTGCACAGTAATTTTAATAGGGTAAGATTAGTGAACAGTAGAGAATGTGGAGTGATTTGTGATCCAGAACCTGCTTGACTTTGTGTAATACAGAAATGCTGTTTGACAGTTTAGATTGTACATGTTTAATGTGTGATTTCCAGCTGATTCTATCATCCATTACAACCCCAAGAAATGTATTTTCATGAACTCGTTCAATTTCAACCCCATTCATCTTTAAATTCGCTTGTGTATTTGTTCTGCAGTTACCAAGTAACATTATTTTGGTTTTGCTCAAGTTTAATGACATTTTGTTCCTGTCAAACCATGGTTTCAGTTTGCCCATTTCTTTTGTTATTTTGTCCAGTAGTTGTTTTAAACTCTCCCAGAACAAAAAAATATTTGTGTCGTCTGTGAGCAAGACCAGCCTCAAGGCATTGGACACATTACAAATGTTGTTTATATACATGATGAATAGTTTTGGACCCAACACTGACCCCGGGGGACACCACAAGCAATGTCCAAACATGTAGAACTGTCGCTGCCCAGCTTCACAAACTGTTAAAGAAGGAACTGCAGATGCTGGAGAATCGAGGGTACACAACAGGCTGTAGAAACTCAGCGGGTGCAGCAGCATCTAAGGAGCGAAGGAGATAGGCGACGTTTCGGGTCGAGACCCTTCTTTAGACTGGTTAGGGATCAGGGAAACGAGAGATATAGATGGTGATGTGGAGAGATAAAGAACAATGAATGAAAGATATGCAAAAAAGTATTGATGATAAAGGAAACAGGCCATTGTAAGCTGTTTGTAGTGTGAAAATGAGAAACTAGTGCGACTTGGGTGGGGGAGAGATGGAGAGAGAGGGAATGCCAGGGCCCGAGGGCTCAGGGAGAGGTGGGAAGGGGAGGAGACAGCAAGGGTTAACAGAATTGAGAAAATTCAATGTTTGAGCCCTGAGGATGCAGACTCCCCAAGCGGAATATGAGGTGCTGTTCCTCCAACTTGCGGTGTTGCTCACTCTGGCAGTGGAGGAGGCCCAGGACCAAGAGGACGGATACAGAATGGGAGGGGGAGTTGAAGTGCTGAGCCACCGGGAGGTCGGGTTGGTTATTGCGGACCAAGCAGAGGTGTTCGGCGAAACGATCGCCAAGCCTCCGCTTGGTCTCACCAATATAGATCAGCTGGCATCTGGAGCAACAGATACAGTAGATGAGGTTGGAGGAGGTGCAGGTGAACCTCTGTTGGATCTGGAAAGACTGCTTGGATCCCTGAAAGGAGTGCTCGGGGAAGGGGTGGAGAGACAGAGAAACAGAGAGGGAGAGAGGGAGAGAGATACAGAGAGGGAGAGATAGAGGGGAGAGAGAGAGAGGGAGAGACACAGAGAGATAGAGAGGGATAGACAGAGAGATAGATAGATATATCGAGAGAGAGATATATATATACAGAGCCAGAGAGAAACACCGAGAGAGAGAGAGACAGAGAGAAACACCGAGAGAGAGAGAGACAGAGAAAGATAGATATATAGAGAGAGGGAGCGAGGGAGAGAGAGAGCGATGGAGCAAGAGGGAGGGGATTATATACATGATAGATTATTGAGATTCAGTTAGATCACATTTCCTCTCAACTCTCAAACTTTCTCACACACTCATTCATTCAATCCCCCTCTCCCTCTGTCTGTCTCCACCCCCCTCTCTCTCTCTCCCCATCTCTCTCTCTCCTCTTCTCTCTCCCCCTCTCACTCTCCCCTCTCTCTCCCTCCCCCACTCTCTCTCTCTCTCCATCTCTCTCTCTCTCTCTCATCCAAACTCACTTTTCAGTGTGAAGAAATCAGATACGGCATTGGAATCGACCGACCCTGAAAAAGCGATTAAAGAATTACTTTATTGGGAGAGAGAGGGTGAGGGAGAGGAGAGAGAGAGAGAGAGAGAGAGAGAGAGAGAGAGAGAGAGAGAGAGAGAGAGAGAGAGAACTGATTTGTTACAAAACCAGCATTGGAGCTTTTTCTGTTTGATTGATCTTTGAATCTGTTTCCTCCCCCCTCCACATCTCTCTCTCTCTCTCTTTCTCTCTCTCTCTCGCTCATTCTCTCTCCCTCCCCGTCTCTCTCTCACACACTCTCTCTCTCTCTCTCTCTCTCTCTCTCTCTCTCTCTCTCTCTCTCTCTCTCTCTCTCTCTTTTTCGCTCTCTTTTTTTCTCTCTCTCTTTTTCTCTTTCTCTTTTTCTCTCTCTCACTCTTTCTCTCCCCCTGTCTCTCTCCTTTACCCGGGTCTTTGAACTGGCCACGCACTTGCCCTGCCATGGGGTAGATTCCCGCTAACCCAGGCCCGGGCTCCGGGCCTATCAACTAGGCCAAGAACCAGGCTTCTGAGGCCCGAAAATCATGACACAGGCTCAAAGCCTAAGATCTAGGCCCGGAACGAGGCATTAAGGCCTACAAATCTAGACACAGCCTCAAAGCCTAACAACTAGGCCAAGAACAAGGCTTCTAAGGCCAAAAACTCAAGACACAGGCTCATAACTTAAGATCTAGGCCGGGAATGAGAGTCTCTCTGTGAGGGATAAAGTGATTAAACCCCACTATTGTAAGGATTCAGGAGAAGTTTCTAACTTGTAAACAGAATTCTAATCGATAGAGGCCAGGCGGGGAGAAGATGTTGACACAGCTGGGAATGGGTTCATCAGAACTGTCCTTGGGTAAGGATGGATGGTATAGTGCAGCGTAGGATGAGGGTGATATATGGGACCCTTGTCAGTAAGGACTAGGGATGAAAGGGGATCCTTGTTAGTAGAGACTAGCTTTAGTTCAGATATAAAAAAACTGAGATAGGTCAGTTGGCGGTGAGAAAACTAGGCCAGGTCAATTGCAACTGGGCATGCTTAATGATATGAATGAATATTGGTGATACGCCCCTAGTTTTGAAATTGCTCATTACCATGCACATGTATGAATGTGGTATGTATGATGTGGGTGGTACTGGGGGATGTACCTATAGACTGTGCACCTCAGTGCTCTGATTGGGGAGAGCCAGAAGGGGAGGTTATGCCAGCATAATTGTGTGTATAAAGGTGCTTTACTGTTCTGACTTTGGTGTGTCTCAATTTGGAGAGGCACCCGAATTCTGCAGATTCGCAAATAAATAGAAAAACATCTTGTTTCGATGATTTAGTCTCTGAGCAGTGATTGTGAGCACAAATATATATCTCATATATAAGTGGGGGCTCGTCCGGGATCGCCACTCCGGCCGCTCGGCGGAAGCATGGAAGGAAGCGATGGTGCACCCCTGCTGTTTTCTGCGGTCTCCGATCTCCTTGCTTGCCATCAGCGGTTTGAGCGAGTGAAATCCGGACAAGAGACTCGGGAAACAAGAGGGAGTGTTGGAAAAATAAACAAGGGACGGTCGAGCGATTCTTGTGCACAGGACCCGGGTAAGAACACTGACTATTAAGTATTGCCCGGGCGACCGAGGGTCTGTCGGACGGGAATAGTCTGAGAAGTCAACAGATAACCGGAACGGGAAAAGTAAGAGTCGGGGGGGAAATTAAAAAGGCTCAATGGTGAAGAGCCACACATTCTGCCTGATAGTCCGTTGGGGCGAATGTGGCAATCTTGGGGAGAAGGAAGCCCCGGGGGTAAAGTTAAAAAGGAAGGGGCAACACAGAAAGATATAGAAGAAGCAACTGTCATTTTTTTTTTAAAGCTACAGAAACCTATAAATTATATGTGGAGAAACAGATTTTGAACAAAAATTGAAAGAAACAAAAATGTTAATTTTGAAACTTTAATCTGTGCAGGAAATTGCATAATTGCATTGAAGTAAGCATGGAACGAATATGATTTGTGTGTAAAAACCGGTTTGGAATGAATGAGGAAGTTCATATATGTGATAAGTTTGTTCGTTGTAGGCCACATGCTGTAAGGGTAGGTGTGTGTGTTCCTTTAAGAAATTCTAAGCAATGGGGGAGATTACGAACAGCCGTAAGCGAACGAACAACGCTTTGTATCATTGCAATTTAAAAGGGGAAAGTTGGAAAAAGTAGGTGGCTTGGTTTTGCTGATGTTTCTATAGATTTCTTTTCAGTAAAGTTAATTTGGAAAATTGTTACTAGTACTAAATAGTGGCGAGAATGGGTTGAAATAATTGGAAATAAGTTAATTGCTAAAACAAAACCAGCTTTGGTGGTTTGTTTAGATAAGCATTCAGGCAGGAGATAACGACGGGTGTGAAAGTAATAAATCAGGAGGAGTCAGTGGAAGATTTTAAAAGGTGAATACATTTGCAAAGTAGGATAAATTATTTGAGAAGTAAGACATTCTGTACTCCAATTTTGGAGCATGGTGTACAATTTTGGTTGCCAAATTATAGGAAAGATGTCAACAACATAGAGAGTGTACAGAGGAGATTTACTAGAATGTTGCCTGGGTTAACGCAACTAAGTTCTTTATTCTTTGGAGCGCAGAGGGTTAAGGGGGACTTGATAGAGGTCTTTAAAATTATGAGAGGGATAGAGTTGACATGGATAAACTTTTCCCATTGAGAGTAGGGAAGATTCAAACACGAGGACATGATTTGAGAATTAAGGGACAGAAGTTTAGAGGTAACGTGAGGAGGAACTTCTTTACTCAGAGAGTGGTGGCTGTGTGGAATGAGCTTCCAGTGGAAGTGGAGGCAGGATCGATTTTAACATTTAAAAATAAATTGGATAGATATACGAACGGGAAAGGAATAGAGGGGTATGGTCTGAGTGTAGGTAGATGGAACTAGGATGTAAATAGTCGGCATAGACTGGAAGGGCCGAGAGGGCCTGTTACCATGGTGTAATTGTTATATGGTTATATGGTTATATGGGTCAAACAGCTTTTGTGGAGGCAAATGATGCATGTGAACAACTGGAAGTTAGAATGAGAAAGAAGGCATATCAGAAAGGATTAAAGTGGGAAGCAGAGGGATAAATTGATGAGACTGTTTTAAAACGATAACAGCAGGCCAGACACATATTATCCTTTGGGGCACTCATAAACTGAGAGGGCTAAAAATACCTTACCCAATATTCCTGATGGGGCAGGAAATGGATTATGGCTTTGGAGGAGGAGAACGTGAGATTTGAAGGCACTGTTGGTGAAAATGATAGGAACCACTAAACTGACAGAACTCCTGAAGATGGCTGGTATAAAAATGCTGTGAACAATGCATTAAACAATGGCATGCTGTTTGGCACAGGCAGGCAGAGGGTATGGCAGGCCCTCAGACAATAATCCAGCAGCCTGTCTGGAGAACAAGCTGAAAAGGTGGAGACTGGAAACTTAACATGATTCAGTGATCATTTGGTCAATGAGGTTGAGAAATATCGCAAATATATGAAAAAGACTTGCAGCCCAGCAGGAAGAGGTGCAGAAAAAAGTGATGCAAATGTAACTTAAAGAGCTGAAAAAGGAAGAGCGTGAAAAAGGAAAGACAATATTGTCAGTAACAACAGACCTGGTTGAAACGTCTGAAATAAGTGATGCACCGACACACAATGAGTTCTATGAATTAGCCAAATAGGGGCCAGAGGATTCCATGCCAATAATACATGTATTTCTAAGAGTGTTTCCTCAAATGCCCTATCACGAGTGAAATAAATCTGGATATAAGCCCAGACAGGACTGGGGTCCCCAAGGGAAGGAGGGATCTCAGGGAAGAGGTCAAGGCTAGTAAGGAGACAGGTAGTGGATAAGATGTGTTGGGGATGTGGACAGGTATGGTAATCAGGAAATAATAATAATAATAAAGATAATGGTGAACATAAAGAAGAGGTATTAAATACATCTAGGCTAGGATGCTGCAGGGTTTTAAATACTAACCCTGTGTTTTAATCAGATGATGAAGGCAGATTTGGAAGGTGTTGATATAGTATGTGGATGATTTGTTGGTTTGTTCCACAAGTGAGAAGCAATGCGAGAGAGACATTGTAAGCATCTTGGAAAAGATGGCACAGGAGGTCATAAAGTATCAAGGAAGAAGTTGTTGTGTTGTCAACAGCAGGTAGAATATTTTGGACGAGCAATATATAAATAAATAAAAGCTAAAGCGCAGGATCAAATTGAAGGGATGATTGAAGTTCCCAAACCTCAGACAGTAGGACAGATAATGATGATTTTGGGAAAGGCAGAATATAGTTCAGACTAGATTGGAAAGTGTGTTGAAATTGTGATGTCATTAAGGAAAATAATGAAGGAAAAAGGACACACAAGTCTGAGAAATGTTTTACAGTCAGAGCCTTGGAATGAAGGGGACAAAAAGGTTTTGCTTGTGGATGTTTCTTGTTAAAGGGATCATAATAGCAAGTATGTAGGGTTTGATGCATCAGGATCAAATAGACTTTAAGGTAATCAAATTGGAAGCTTGCCTGCAATCTTGCTTAGCTCGGTTGGCAGAAATTAAGGTTTTAAGAGCAGCATACGTACATGGAGTCTGGCACATGTTTGGAGCAGTAGGGAAACAGAAAGGCTTTGAAAGAAACAACGGAGACTCCATGCAAAGTTAGCAGTATCTCCCTATGAAATGTTGTTTGGGTTAACTTATTTGGGAAAGATAGAAGGAATACCCACCATAGAGGGCAGTGATGTATTCTTAAGGAACTATTTACTGGCAGTACCTCGTTCTCTTACAGAATTAAAAGCTAAAGGATTATTGGCTCAAAGCCCACCACTCTACTTTCCGATACATGCTGTAAAGGCCGGCGACTGGGCATTGGTCAAGAATTGGAAGGAGGAGAAACTCTAGCCCAGGTGGACCGGCCAATACCTAGTATTACTGACAACCGAGACAGCAGTACGAACAAAAGAAGAAGGGTGGACCCACACGACCCGAGTTAGAGGGCCCGTTGACCCACCCGCTCCTGATAAAGAGGAACAGTGGATGGTGAAGCCGGGGAATAAGTCCCTAACATTAACTTTTAGAAAAAAATAAATGTATAACTAGCAGTGTGATAGGAGCAGTCGTGGTATTGCTTGCTCTGCATGTAATCATGGTAAAAAGTATTAATAACTGTGATAAATGTTATCCTATCAGATATGGAGGGCAGACAACCAGATCATTTACCTGTCATTCCCATGTGAATGTTGCTTGCTATAGCCTGAGGACTAGAACTATTTGTGAGGACGGGGGAAAGAAGTATTATATGGTAGAGAATAGGGGATATGTAGGGAGGTTTGGGCATGTTACCTGCCAAAAGGGGAAGAGATGGGGTTGTATGACTAGGATAGGACAGTTAGGTCTCCCTTTTCATGCCTTAAGATGGACATTAGACAAAGTGAAGGAGGAAGTAATACAAAGGTTAACGGAAGTAGTAGTCACCAAGCCTCCCCCTCTCCCTCCCCTACCTACTCAGCCTCAATTGCACCAGACAATGTATGAAGAAATAAAGAGGCAGGTTGAGATTCCTGAAGGAGGGAACAACTTGTTTGTGGACTTGACCCATCGGATAGCTGGAACCCCGAATGTGACTAACTGTTGGGTCTGTGGCGGACCACTGATGAGCTCGCCTTGGCCGTGGAGAGGGTCCATTGTTGACGTATGGGACCTGATGGAGTGGAACCTGACAGTTGGACAAGACCGAGATCCCCAGGCATGGGTCCTGACAGATGCTCCGGTTGGGACTGAGTGTATCTCTAGGCCCTGGGTAAAGGATGCCGTCCTAGCAGGCAGCAGCCCCTGCCAGCGCATCGTCACCCAGTGGCCAAATCAGTCCCGAGTGTGGTGGCCAGAGGAGACTAAATGGTATCCAACTAAGAAAGACGGGAGAAACTGCACTATCTGAATGAAGACTGATGGAATGGAATTGACTGGACTATGGAACTGCACCGGGAACAACCCTTATCAAGGAATTCCGGTGTTGCGAGATATATGGAACAAGGTTACCTCTAGTGGACCAGCCCCTGAAGGACTGTTATGGGTATGCGGACACAAGGCATACTCGGTGTTGCCAACAAATTGGAGCGGGACTTGCTTCATTGGACTGGTACAACCGGGATTTTCCCTGTTAGACATTGAAGAAGGGCGGTCGCTAGGAACACCTGTATTTGACGACCGATATCGGAAGAAGAGGAAAATAGACATTGGAGAATGGGAAGATGATGAATGGCCACCCGCAAGAATCATCTCATACTATGGACCAGCCACTTGGGCACAGGATGGATCCTGGGTCTACCGAACCCCGGTATACATGTTAAACCGGATCATAAGACTTCAGGCAGTACTGGAAGTAATTACCAACCAAACTGCGGTGGCACTGGAGATGCTGGCAGAGCAGCAGACACAGATGAGACAGCAATATACCAGAACCGGTTGGCCCTAGATTACCTCCTGGCAGAAGAAGGAGGGGTATGCGGGAAATTTAACCTCTCTAATTGCTGCCTAAATATCTATGACAATGGACAGGCTGTAATAGATATATCAGAGGGAATCCGGAAATTGGCACATGTTCCAATACAGAAGTGGAATTCGATTATGGGAACCCAATGGTTGGATTCCATCCTCGGGGGAACATGGTGGAGAACAGCGGGACTCGTGTTTCTATGTGCAATGGCTGGGCTGATCTTTCAGATGCATTCTGTAGTAGTGCCTATGGGAGAGAGAGGGGCAATACCGAAAATAATGATAATGTGACCAGGGAAGGTCCAGGATCCATAGGAAGAGGAGATTAGGAGAATGTTACTTCAATTCGAATTGAAGGAGCTTGAAATTGAGCTTTAATCAATAGATGTGTAGCAAAAGAAAAAGGGAGGATTGTGAGGGATGAAGTGATTAAACCCCACTATTGTAAGGATTCAAGAGAAGATTCTAACTTGTAAACAGGATTCTAACCGATAGAGGCCAGGCAGGGAGAGGATGTTGATATAGCTGGGAGTAGGTTTATCAGAACTGTCCTTGGGTGAGGATGGATTGCATAGCGTAGCGTAGAAGGAGGGTGATAGATGGGACCCTTGTCAGTAGGGACTAGGGATGAAAGGGGACCCTTGTCAGTAGAGACTAGCTTTAGTTCAGATATAAAAAAACGGAGATGGGTCAGTTGGAGGTGAGAAAACTAGGCCAGGTCAATTGCAACTGGGCATGCTTAATGAGATAAATGAATATTGGTTATACGCCCCTAGTCAAGAAATTGCTCATTATCATGAACATGCTATGTATGATGTGGGAGGTACTGGGGGATGTACCCATAGACTGTGCACCTCAGTGCACTGATTGGGGAGAGCCAGAAGGGGAGGTTATGCCAGCAGAATTGTGTGTATAAAGGGGCTTTACTGTTCTGACTTTGGTGTGTCTCAATTTGGAGAGGCACCCGAATCCTGCAGATTCGCAAATAAATAAAAATAATTTCTTGTTTCGATGATTTAGTCTCTGAGCAGTGATTGTGAGCACAAGCTATATCTCACAGACGTGTAGTTGATGTGGAGATTTACAGACGTGTAGTTTATGTGGAGATTTACAGACGTGTAGTTTGTGTAGATTTAGACGTGTAGTTTATGTGGAGATTTACAGACGTGTAGTTTATGTGGAGATTTACAGACGTGTAGTTTGTGTAGATTTAGACGTGTAGTTTATGTGGAGATTTACAGACATGTAGTTTATGTGGAGATTTACAGACGTGTAGTTTATGTGGAGATTTACAGACGTGTAGTTTATGTGGAGATTTACAGACGTGTAGTTTGTGTAGATTTAGACGTGTAGTTTATGTGGAGATTTACAGACGTGTAGTTTATGTGGAGATTTACAGACGTGTAGTTTGTGTAGATTTAGACGTGTAGTTTATGTGGAGATTTACAGACATGTAGTTTATGTGGAGATTTACAGACGTGTAGTTTATGTGGAGATTTACAGACGTGTAGTTTATGTGGAGATTTACAGACGTGTAGTTTGTGTAGATTTAGACGTGTAGTTTATGTGGAGATTTACAGACGTGTAGTTTGTGTAGATTTAGACGTGTAGTTTATGTGGAGATTTACAGACGTGTAGTTTATGTGGAGATTTACAGACGTGTAGTTTATGTGGAGATTTGCAGACGTGTAGTTTATGTGGAGATTTACAGACGTGTAGTTTATGTGGAGATTTACAGACGTGTAGTTTATGTGGAGATTTACAGACGTGTAGTTTGTGTAGATTTAGACGTGTAGTTTATGTGGAGATTTACAGACGTGTAGTTTATGTGGAGATTTACAGACGTGTAGTTTGTGTAGATTTAGACGTGTAGTTTATGTGGAGATTTACAGACATGTAGTTTATGTGGAGATTTACAGACGTGTAGTTTATGTGGAGATTTACAGACGTGTAGTTTATGTGGAGATTTACAGACGTGTAGTTTGTGTAGATTTAGACGTGTAGTTTATGTGGAGATTTACAGACGTGTAGTTTGTGTAGATTTAGACGTGTAGTTTATGTGGAGATTTACAGACGTGTAGTTTATGTGGAGATTTACAGACGTGTAGTTTATGTGGAGATTTGCAGACGTGTAGTTTATGTGGAGATTTACAGACGTGTAGTTTATGTGGAGATTTACAGGCGTGTAGTTTATGTGGAGATTTGCAGACGTGTAGTTTATGTGGAGATTTACAGACGTGTAGTTTATGTGGAGATTTACAGACGTGTAGTTTATGTGGAGATTTACAGACGTGTAGTTTATGTGGAGATTTACAGACGTGTAGTTTATGTGGAGATTTACAGACGTGTAGTTTATGTGGAGATTTACAGACGTGTAGTTTATGTGGAGATTTACAGACGTGTAGTTTATGTGGAGATTTACAGACGTGTAGTTTGTGTAGATTTAGACGTGTAGTTTATGTGGAGATTTACAGACGTGTAGTTTGTGTAGATTTAGACGTGTAGTTTATGTGGAGATTTACAGACGTGTAGTTTATGTGGAGATTTGCAGACGTGTAGTTTATGTGGAGATTTGCAGACGTGTAGTTTATGTGGAGATTTGCAGACGTGTAGTTTATGTGGAGATTTACAGACGTGTAGTTTATGTGGAGATTTGCAGACGTGTAGTTTATGTGGAGATTTACAGACGTGTAGTTTATGTGGAGATTTACAGACGTGTAGTTTATGTGGAGATTTACAGACGTGTAGTTTATGTGGAGATTTACAGACGTGTAGTTTATGTGGAGATTTACAGACGTGTAGTTTATGTGGAGATTTACAGACGTGTAGTTTATGTGGAGATTTACAGACGTGTAGTTTGTGGAGATTTAGACGTGTAGTTTGTGGAGATTTACAGACGTGTAGTTGATGTGGAGATTTACAGACGTGTAGTTGATGTGGAGATTTACAGACGTGTAGTTGATGTGGAGATTTACAGACGTGTAGTTGATGTGGAGATTTACAGACGTGTAGTTTATGTGGAGATTTACAGACGTGTAGTTTATGTGGAGATTTACAGACGTGTAGTTTATGTGGAGATTTACAGACGTGTAGTTTATGTGGAGATTTACAGGCGTGTAGTTTATGTGGAGATTTACAGGCGTGTAGTTTATGTGGAGATTTACAGGCGTGTAGTTGATGTGGAGATTTACAGGCGTGTAGTTGATGTGGAGATTTACAGGCGTGTAGTTGATGTGGAGATTTACAGGCGTGTAGTTTATGTGGTGATTTACAGACGTGTAGTTTATGTGGAGATTTACAGACGTGTAGTTTATGTGGAGATTTACAGACGTGTAGTTTATGTGGAGATTTACAGACGTGTAGTTTATGTGGAGAATTACAGACGTGTAGTTTATGTGGAGATTTACAGACGTGTAGTTATGTGGAGATTTACAGACGTGTAGTTTATGTGGAGATTTACAGACGTGTAGTTTATGTGGAGATTTACAGACGTGTAGTTTATGTGGAGATTTACAGACGTGTAGTTTGTGTAGATTTACAGACGTGTAGTTTATGTGAAGATTTACAGACGTGTAGTTTATGTGGAGATTTACAGACGTGTAGTTTATGTGGAGATTTGCAGACGTGTAGTTTATGTGGAGATTTACAGACGTGTAGTTTATGTGGAGATTTACAGGCGTGTAGTTTATGTGGATATTTGCAGACGTGTAGTTTATGTGGAGATTTACAGACGTGTAGTTTATGTGGAGATTTACAGACGTGTAGTTTATGTGGAGATTTACAGACGTGTAGTTTATGTGGAGATTTACAGACGTGTAGTTTATGTGGAGATTTACAGACGTGTAGTTTGTGGAGATTTAGACGTGTAGTTTGTGTAGATTTAGACGTGTAGTTTATGTGGAGATTTACAGACGTGTAGTTTGTGTAGATTTAGACGTGTAGTTTATGTGGAGATTTACAGACGTGTATGTGGAGATTTACAGACGTGTATGTGGAGATTTGCAGACGTGTAGTTTATGTGGAGATTTGCAGACGTGTAGTTTATGTGGAGATTTGCAGACGTGTAGTTTATGTGGAGATTTACAGACGTGTAGTTTATGTGGAGATTTACAGACGTGTAGTTTATGTGGAGATTTACAGACGTGTAGTTTATGTGGAGATTTACAGACGTGTAGTTTATGTGGAGATTTACAGACGTGTAGTTTATGTGGAGATTTACAGACGTGTAGTTTATGTGGAGATTTACAGACGTGTAGTTTATGTGGAGATTTACAGACGTGTAGTTTATGTGGAGATTTACAGACGTGTAGTTTATGTGGAGATTTACAGACGTGTAGTTGATGTGGAGATTTACAGACGTGTAGTTTATGTGGAGATTTACAGGCGTGTAGTTGATGTGGAGATTTACAGACGTGTAGTTTATGTGGAGATTTACAGACGTGTAGTTTATGTGGAGATTTACAGACGTGTAGTTTATGTGGAGATTTACAGACGTGTAGTTTATGTGGAGATTTACAGACGTGTAGTTTATGTGGAGATTTACAGACGTGTAGTTTATGTGGAGATTCACAGACGTGTAGTTTATGTGGAGATTCACAGACGTGTAGTTTATGTGGAGATTTACAGACGTGTAGTTTATGTGGAGATTTACAGACGTGTAGTTTATGTGGAGATTTACAGACGTGTAGTTTATGTGGAGATTTACAGACGTGTAGTTTATGTGGAGATTTACAGACGTGTAGTTTATGTGGAGATTTACAGACGTGTAGTTTATGTGGAGATTTGCAGACGTGTAGTTTATGTGGAGATTTACAGGTGTAGTTTATGTGGAGATTTACAGACGTGTAGTTTATGTGGAGATTTACAGACGTGTAGTTTGTGTAGATTTAGACGTGTAGTTTATGTGGAGATTTACAGACGTGTAGTTTATGTGGAGATTTACAGACGTGTAGTTTGTGTAGATTTAGACGTGTAGTTTATGTGGAGATTTACAGACATGTAGTTTATGTGGAGATTTACAGACGTGTAGTTTATGTGGAGATTTACAGACGTGTAGTTTATGTGGAGATTTACAGACGTGTAGTTTGTGTAGATTTAGACGTGTAGTTTATGTGGAGATTTACAGACGTGTAGTTTGTGTAGATTTAGACGTGTAGTTTATGTGGAGATTTACAGACGTGTAGTTTATGTGGAGATTTACAGACGTGTAGTTTATGTGGAGATTTGCAGACGTGTAGTTTATGTGGAGATTTACAGACGTGTAGTTTATGTGGAGATTTACAGACGTGTAGTTTATGTGGAGATTTACAGACGTGTAGTTTGTGTAGATTTAGACGTGTAGTTTATGTGGAGATTTACAGACGTGTAGTTTATGTGGAGATTTACAGACGTGTAGTTTGTGTAGATTTAGACGTGTAGTTTATGTGGAGATTTACAGACATGTAGTTTATGTGGAGATTTACAGACGTGTAGTTTATGTGGAGATTTACAGACGTGTAGTTTATGTGGAGATTTACAGACGTGTAGTTTGTGTAGATTTAGACGTGTAGTTTATGTGGAGATTTACAGACGTGTAGTTTGTGTAGATTTAGACGTGTAGTTTATGTGGAGATTTACAGACGTGTAGTTTATGTGGAGATTTACAGACGTGTAGTTTATGTGGAGATTTGCAGACGTGTAGTTTATGTGGAGATTTGCAGACGTGTAGTTTATGTGGAGATTTACAGGCGTGTAGTTTATGTGGAGATTTGCAGACGTGTAGTTTATGTGGAGATTTACAGACGTGTAGTTTATGTGGAGATTTACAGACGTGTAGTTTATGTGGAGATTTACAGACGTGTAGTTTATGTGGAGATTTACAGACGTGTAGTTTATGTGGAGATTTACAGACGTGTAGTTTATGTGGAGATTTACAGACGTGTAGTTTATGTGGAGATTTACAGACGTGTAGTTTATGTGGAGATTTACAGACGTGTAGTTTGTGTAGATTTAGACGTGTAGTTTATGTGGAGATTTACAGACGTGTAGTTTGTGTAGATTTAGACGTGTAGTTTATGTGGAGATTTACAGACGTGTAGTTTATGTGGAGATTTGCAGACGTGTAGTTTATGTGGAGATTTGCAGACGTGTAGTTTATGTGGAGATTTACAGACGTGTAGTTTATGTGGAGATTTACAGACGTGTAGTTTATGTGGAGATTTGCAGACGTGTAGTTTATGTGGAGATTTACAGACGTGTAGTTTATGTGGAGATTTACAGACGTGTAGTTTATGTGGAGATTTACAGACGTGTAGTTTATGTGGAGATTTACAGACGTGTAGTTTATGTGGAGATTTACAGACATGTAGTTTATGTGGAGATTTACAGACGTGTAGTTTATGTGGAGATTTACAGACGTGTAGTTTATGTGGAGATTTACAGACGTGTAGTTTATGTGGAGATTTACAGACGTGTAGTTTATGTGGAGATTTGCAGACGTGTAGTTTATGTGGAGATTTACAGACGTGTAGTTTATGTGGAGATTTACAGACGTGTAGTTTATGTGGAGATTTACAGACGTGTAGTTTGTGTAGATTTAGACGTGTAGTTTATGTGGAGATTTACAGACGTGTAGTTTATGTGGAGATTTACAGACGTGTAGTTTGTGTAGATTTAGACGTGTAGTTTATGTGGAGATTTACAGACGTGTAGTTTATGTGGAGATTTACAGACGTGTAGTTTATGTGGAGATTTACAGACGTGTAGTTTATGTGGAGATTTACAGACGTGTAGTTTATGTGGAGATTTACAGACGTGTAGTTTATGTGGAGATTTACAGACGTGTAGTTTATGTGGAGATTTACAGACGTGTAGTTTGTGTAGATTTAGACGTGTAGTTTATGTGGAGATTTACAGACGTGTAGTTTGTGTAGATTTAGACGTGTAGTTTATGTGGAGATTTACAGACGTGTAGTTTATGTGGAGATTTGCAGACGTGTAGTTTATGTGGAGATTTGCAGACGTGTAGTTTATGTGGAGATTTACAGACGTGTAGTTTATGTGGAGATTTACAGACGTGTAGTTTATGTGGAGATTTGCAGACGTGTAGTTTATGTGGAGATTTACAGACGTGTAGTTTATGTGGAGATTTACAGACTTGTAGTTTATGTGGAGATTTACAGACGTGTAGTTTATGTGGAGATTTACAGACGTGTAGTTTATGTGGAGATTTACAGACATGTAGTTTATGTGGAGATTTACAGACGTGTAGTTTATGTGGAGATTTACAGACGTGTAGTTTATGTGGAGATTTACAGACGTGTAGTTTATGTGGAGATTTACAGACGTGTAGTTTATGTGGAGATTTGCAGACGTGTAGTTTATGTGGAGATTTACAGACGTGTAGTTTATGTGGAGATTTACAGACGTGTAGTTTATGTGGAGATTTACAGACGTGTAGTTTGTGTAGATTTAGACGTGTAGTTTATGTGGAGATTTACAGACGTGTAGTTTATGTGGAGATTTACAGACGTGTAGTTTGTGTAGATTTAGACGTGTAGTTTATGTGGAGATTTACAGACATGTAGTTTATGTGGAGATTTACAGACGTGTAGTTTATGTGGAGATTTACAGACGTGTAGTTTATGTGGAGATTTACAGACGTGTAGTTTGTGTAGATTTAGACGTGTAGTTTATGTGGAGATTTACAGACGTGTAGTTTGTGTAGATTTAGACGTGTAGTTTATGTGGAGATTTACAGACGTGTAGTTTATGTGGAGATTTACAGACGTGTAGTTTATGTGGAGATTTGCAGACGTGTAGTTTATGTGGAGATTTACAGACGTGTAGTTTATGTGGAGATTTACAGACGTGTAGTTTATGTGGAGATTTACAGACGTGTAGTTTTGTGTAGATTTAGACGTGTAGTTTATGTGGAGATTTACAGACGTGTAGTTTATGTGGAGATTTACAGACGTGTAGTTTGTGTAGATTTAGACGTGTAGTTTATGTGGAGATTTACAGACATGTAGTTTATGTGGAGATTTACAGACGTGTAGTTTATGTGGAGATTTACAGACGTGTAGTTTATGTGGAGATTTACAGACGTGTAGTTTGTGTAGATTTAGACGTGTAGTTTATGTGGAGATTTACAGACGTGTAGTTTGTGTAGATTTAGACGTGTAGTTTATGTGGAGATTTACAGACGTGTAGTTTATGTGGAGATTTACAGACGTGTAGTTTATGTGGAGATTTGCAGACGTGTAGTTTATGTGGAGATTTGCAGACGTGTAGTTTATGTGGAGATTTACAGGCGTGTAGTTTATGTGGAGATTTGCAGACGTGTAGTTTATGTGGAGATTTACAGACGTGTAGTTTATGTGGAGATTTACAGACGTGTAGTTTATGTGGAGATTTACAGACGTGTAGTTTATGTGGAGATTTACAGACGTGTAGTTTATGTGGAGATTTACAGACGTGTAGTTTATGTGGAGATTTACAGACGTGTAGTTTATGTGGAGATTTACAGACGTGTAGTTTATGTGGAGATTTACAGACGTGTAGTTTGTGTAGATTTAGACGTGTAGTTTATGTGGAGATTTACAGACGTGTAGTTTGTGTAGATTTAGACGTGTAGTTTATGTGGAGATTTACAGACGTGTAGTTTATGTGGAGATTTGCAGACGTGTAGTTTATGTGGAGATTTGCAGACGTGTAGTTTATGTGGAGATTTACAGACGTGTAGTTTATGTGGAGATTTACAGACGTGTAGTTTATGTGGAGATTTGCAGACGTGTAGTTTATGTGGAGATTTACAGACGTGTAGTTTATGTGGAGATTTACAGACGTGTAGTTTATGTGGAGATTTACAGACGTGTAGTTTATGTGGAGATTTACAGACGTGTAGTTTATGTGGAGATTTACAGACGTGTAGTTTATGTGGAGATTTACAGACGTGTAGTTATGTGGAGATTTACAGACGTGTAGTTGATGTGGAGATTTACAGACGTGTAGTTGATGTGGAGATTTACAGACGTGTAGTTTATGTGGAGATTTACAGACGTGTAGTTTATGTGGAGATTTACAGACGTGTAGTTTATGTGGAGATTTACAGACGTGTAGTTTATGTGGAGATTTACAGGCGTGTAGTTGATGTGGAGATTTACAGGCGTGTAGTTGATGTGGAGATTTACCAGGCGTGTAGTTGATGTGAGATTTACAGGGCGTGTAGTTGATGTGAGGGAACAGGCGTGTAGTTGATGTGGAGATTTACAGGCGTGTAGTTGATGTGGAGATTTACAGACGTGTAGTTTATGTGGAGATTTACAGACGTGTAGTTTATGTGGAGATTTACAGACGTGTAGTTTATGTGGAGATTTACAGGCGTGTAGTTTATGTGGAGATTTACAGACGTGTGGTTTATGTGGAGATTTACAGACGTGTAGTTTATGTGGAGATTTACAGACGTGTAGTTTATGTGGAGATTTACAGACGTGTAGTTTATGTGGAGATTTACAGACGTGTAGTTTATGTGGAGATTTACAGACGTGTAGTTTATGTGGAGATTTACAGACGTGTAGTTTATGTGGAGATTTACAGGCGTGTAGTTGATGTGGAGATTTACAGGCGTGTAGTTGATGTGGAGATTTACAGGCGTGTAGTTGATGTGGAGATTTACAGGCGTGTAGTTGATGTGGAGATTTACAGACGTGTAGTTTATGTGGAGATTTACAGACGTGTAGTTTATGTGGAGATTTACAGACGTGTAGTTTATGTGGAGATTTACAGACGTGTAGTTTATGTGGAGATTTACAGACGTGTAGTTCATGTGGAGATTTACAGACGTGTAGTTTATGTGGAGATTTACAGACGTGTAGTTTATGTGGAGATTTACAGACGTGTAGTTTATGTGGAGATTTACAGACGTGTAGTTTATGTGGAGATTTACAGACGTGTAGTTTATGTGGAGATTTACAGACGTGTAGTTTATGTGGAGATTTACAGACGTGTAGTTTGTGTAGATTTACAGACGTGTAGTTTATGTGGAGATTTACAGACGTGTAGTTTATGTGGAGATTTACAGACGTGTAGTTTATGTGGAGATTTGCAGACGTGTAGTTTATGTGGAGATTTACAGACGTGTAGTTTATGTGGAGATTTACAGGCGTGTAGTTTATGTGGAGATTTGCAGACGTGTAGTTTATGTGGAGATTTACAGACGTGTAGTTTATGTGGAGATTTACAGGCGTGTAGTTTATGTGGAGATTTACAGACGTGTAGTTTATGTGGAGATTTACAGACGTGTAGTTTATGTGGAGATTTACAGACGTGTAGTTTATGTGGAGATTTACAGACGTGTAGTTTGTGTAGATTTAGACGTGTAGTTTATGTGGAGATTTACAGACGTGTAGTTTGTGTAGATTTAGACGTGTAGTTTATGTGGAGATTTACAGACGTGTATGTGGAGATTTACAGACGTGTAGTTGATGTGGAGATTTACAGACGTGTAGTTTATGTGGAGATTTACAGACGTGTAGTTTATGTGGAGATTTACAGGCGTGTAGTTTATGTGGAGATTTACAGGCGTGTAGTTGATGTGGAGATTTACAGGCGTGTAGTTGATGTGGAGATTTACAGGCGTGTAGTTGATGTGGAGATTTACAGACGTGTAGTTGATGTGGAGATTTACAGACGTGTAGTTTATGTGGAGATTTACAGACGTGTAGTTTATGTGGAGATTTACAGACGTGTAGTTTATGTGGAGATTTACAGACGTGTAGTTTATGTGGAGATTTACAGACGTGTAGTTTATGTGGAGATTTACAGACGTGTAGTTTATGTGGAGATTTACAGACGTGTAGTTTATGTGGAGATTTACAGACGTGTAGTTTATGTGGAGATTTACAGACGTGTAGTTTATGTGGAGATTTACAGACGTGTAGTTTATGTGGAGATTTACAGACGTGTAGTTTGTGGAGATTTACAGACGTGTAGTTTATGTGGAGATTTACAGACGTGTAGTTTATGTGGAGATTTGCAGACGTGTAGTTTATGTGGAGATTTACAGACGTGTAGTTTATGTGGAGATTTACAGGCGTGTAGTTTATGTGGAGATTTGCAGACGTGTAGTTTATGTGGAGATTTACAGACGTGTAGTTTATGTGGAGATTTACAGACGTGTAGTTTATGTGGAGATTTACAGACGTGTAGTTTATGTGGAGATTTACAGACGTGTAGTTTATGTGGAGATTTACAGACGTGTAGTTTGTGTGGAGATTTACAGACGTGTAGTTTGTGTAGATTTAGACGTGTAGTTTATGTGGAGATTTACAGACGTGTAGTTTGTGTAGATTGAGACGTGTAGTTTATGTGGAGGTTTACAGACGTGTAGTTTATGTGGAGATTTACAGACGTGTAGTTTATGTGGAGATTTACAGACGTGTAGTTTATGTGGAGATTTACAGACGTGTAGTTTATGTGGAGATTTACAGACGTGTAGTTTATGTGGAGATTTACAGACGTGTAGTTTGTGGAGATTTACAGACGTGTAGTTGATGTGGAGATTTACAGACGTGTAGTTGATGTGGAGATTTACAGACGTGTAGTTGATGTGGAGATTTACAGACGTGTAGTTGATGTGGAGATTTACAGACGTGTAGTTGATGTGGAGATTTACAGACGTGTAGTTTATGTGGAGATTTACAGACGTGTAGTTTATGTGGAGATTTACAGACGTGTAGTTTATGTGGAGATTTACAGGCGTGTAGTTTATGTGGAGATTTACAGGCGTGTAGTTGATGTGGAGATTTACAGGCGTGTAGTTGATGTGGAGATTTACAGGCGTGTAGTTGATGTGGAGATTTACAGGCGTGTAGTTGATGTGGAGATTTACAGACGTGTAGTTTATGTGGAGATTTACAGACGTGTAGTTTATGTGGAGATTTACAGACGTGTAGTTTATGTGGAGATTTACAGACGTGTAGTTTATGTGGAGATTTACAGACGTGTAGTTCATGTGGAGATTTACAGACGTGTAGTTTATGTGGAGATTTACAGACGTGTAGTTTATGTGGAGATTTACAGACGTGTAGTTTATGTGGAGATTTACAGACGTGTAGTTTATGTGGAGATTTACAGACGTGTAGTTTATGTGGAGATTTACAGACGTGTAGTTTATGTGGAGATTTACAGACGTGTAGTTTGTGTAGATTTACAGACGTGTAGTTTATGTGGAGATTTACAGACGTGTAGTTTATGTGGAGATTTACAGACGTGTAGTTTATGTGGAGATTTGCAGACGTGTAGTTTATGTGGAGATTTACAGACGTGTAGTTTATGTGGAGATTTACAGGCGTGTAGTTTATGTGGAGATTTGCAGACGTGTAGTTTATGTGGAGATTTACAGACGTGTAGTTTATGTGGAGATTTACAGGCGTGTAGTTTATGTGGAGATTTACAGACGTGTAGTTTATGTGGAGATTTACAGACGTGTAGTTTATGTGGAGATTTACAGACGTGTAGTTTATGTGGAGATTTACAGACGTGTAGTTTGTGTAGATTTAGACGTGTAGTTTATGTGGAGATTTACAGACGTGTAGTTTGTGTAGATTTAGACGTGTAGTTTATGTGGAGATTTACAGACGTGTATGTGGAGATTTACAGACGTGTAGTTGATGTGGAGATTTACAGACGTGTAGTTTATGTGGAGATTTACAGACGTGTAGTTTATGTGGAGATTTACAGGCGTGTAGTTGATGTGGAGATTTACAGGCGTGTAGTTGATGTGGAGATTTACAGACGTGTAGTTTATGTGGAGATTTACAGACGTGTAGTTTATGTGGAGATTTACAGACGTGTAGTTTATGTGGAGATTTACAGACGTGTAGTTTATGTGGAGATTTACAGACGTGTAGTTTATGTGGAGATTTACAGACGTGTAGTTTATGTGGAGATTTACAGACGTGTAGTTTATGTGTAGATTTACAGACGTGTAGTTTATGTGTAGATTTACAGACGTGTAGTTTATGTGTAGATTTACAGACGTGTAGTTTATGTGGAGATTTACAGACGTGTAGTTTATGTGGAGATTTACAGACGTGTAGTTTGTGTAGATTTACAGACGTGTAGTTTATGTGGAGATTTACAGACGTGTAGTTTATGTGGAGATTTACAGACGTGTAGTTTATGTGGAGATTTGCAGACGTGTAGTTTATGTGGAGATTTACAGACGTGTAGTTTATGTGGAGATTTACAGGCGTGTAGTTTATGTGGAGATTTGCAGACGTGTAGTTTATGTGGAGATTTACAGACGTGTAGTTTATGTGGAGATTTACAGACGTGTAGTTTATGTGGAGATTTACAGACGTGTAGTTTATGTGGAGATTTACAGACGTGTAGTTTATGTGGAGATTTACAGACGTGTAGTTTATGTGGAGATTTACAGACGTGTAGTTTGTGGAGATTTAGACGTGTAGTTTGTGTAGATTTAGACGTGTAGTTTATGTGGAGATTTACAGACGTGTAGTTTGTGTAGATTTAGACGTGTAGTTTATGTGGAGATTTACAGACGTGTATGTGGAGATTTACAGACGTGTAGTTGATGTGGAGATTTACAGACGTGTAGTTTATGTGGAGATTTACAGGCGTGTAGTTGATGTGGAGATTTACAGACGTGTAGTTGATGTGGAGATTTACAGACGTGTAGTTTATGTGGAGATTTACAGGCGTGTAGTTGATGTGGAGATTTACAGACGTGTAGTTGATGTGGAGATTTACAGACGTGTAGTTTATGTGGAGATTTACAGACGTGTAGTTTATGTGGAGATTTACAGACGTGTAGTTTATGTGGAGATTTACAGACGTGTAGTTTATGTGGAGATTTACAGACGTGTAGTTTATGTGGAGATTTACAGACGTGTAGTTTATGTGGAGATTTACAGACGTGTAGTTTATGTGGAGATTCACAGACGTGTAGTTTATGTGGAGATTCACAGACGTGTAGTTTATGTGGAGATTTACAGACGTGTAGTTTATGTGGAGATTTACAGACGTGTAGTTTATGTGGAGATTTACAGACGTGTAGTTTATGTGGAGATTTACAGACGTGTAGTTTATGTGGAGATTTACAGACGTGTAGTTTATGTGGAGATTTACAGACGTGTAGTTTATGTGGAGATTTACAGACGTGTAGTTGATGTGGAGATTTCCAGACGTGTAGTTTATGTGGAGATTTACAGACGTGTAGTTTATGTGGAGATTTCCAGACGTGTAGTTTATGTGGAGATTTACAGACGTGTAGTTTATGTGGAGATTTACAGACGTGTAGTTTATGTGGAGATTTACAGACGTGTAGTTTATGTGGAGATTTACAGACGTGTAGTTTGTGTGGAGATTTACAGACGTGTAGTTTATGTGGAGATTTACAGACGTGTAGTTTATGTGGAGATTTACAGACGTGTAGTTTATGTGGAGATTTACAGACGTGTAGTTTATGTGGAGATTTACAGACGTGTAGTTTATGTGGAGATTTACAGACGTGTAGTTTATGTGGAGATTTACAGACGTGTAGTTTATGTGGAGATTTACCTCAGCTCTGTCTGTCTCCCCCAGATTTACCGGGTTTATTTCTCTTATTCCGCTGCTGATTTACAACGTTATTGACCTGAGTGAATAAGAGGGGGAGGTTTATAACGGGGGAGTTTGACCCCAGTTTCCCCCACACACACACACACACACACACACGTGTAGTTTATGTGGTGATGACCTCACTTCTCCCCCACATTGACGGCCCCGCCCACTCCGCTGCTGATTTATTTACAACATTATTTACCTCAGCTCCGTCCGCAGTGACGTCACCAACTGCCGCTTCTCCGCCCGCCGCCATTTTGATGCGGTCGATGGGGAGACTCGGCCCGGGGCGGGCGGGCGGCTATCTTGGTGAGGGCAGGTGAGGTCGGCGCCGCTGATTGGTCGGCAGCCGGCGGCCATGTTGGTGAGGGATTGACGGAGGCCGTCTAAATATGAGAGGTGTTAAAGAAGGAACTGCAGATCTCCCCCCCGTCTGCCTTCCGCAAAGACCGCTCCCTCCGCAACTCCCTCGTCAATTCTTCCCTTCCCTCCCGCTCCACTCCTTCCCCGGGCACTTTCCCTTGCAACCGCAAGAGATGCTACACTTGTTCCTTCACCTCCCCCATCCACTCCTTTCAGGGACCCAAGCAGTCATTCCAAGTCCGACAGAGGTTCACCTGCACCTCCTCCAACCTCGTCTACTGCATCCGCTGCTCCAGATGCCAGCTGATCTACATCGGTGAGACCAAGCGGAGGCTGGGCGATCGTTTCGCCGAACACCTCCGCTCGGTCCACAATAACCAACCCGACCTCCCGGTGGCTCAGCACTTCAACTCCCCCTCCCACTCCGTATCCGACCTCTCGGTCCTTATGAGAGGTTATTGGCGGTCATCTTGATGAGGGATTGACGGCGGCCGTCTAAATATGAGAGGTTACACAAAAAGCTGGAGAAACTCAGCGGGTGCAGCAGCATCTAAGGAGCGAACGAGATAGGCGACGTTTCGGGTCGAGACCCTTCTTCAGACTGGGCTTTTAGATGGGAAGATGTGGCGTGTGGAGTGGTCACGTTGGAGGTGGCGAAACTGGTGGAGGACTATCTGTTGTATGTGCTGGCTGGTGGGGTGAAAGGTGAGGACCAGGGGGACTCGGCCCTTGTTATGAGTGGGGGAATGGGGATAGAGGGCAGTGTTGCGGGGAATGGAGGAGACCCTGGTGCGAGCCTCATCTATAGTGGGGGAGGGGAAACCCCGTTCTCTGAAGAACGAGGACATTTGCGATGACCTGGTGTGGAACACGTCATCCTGGGAGCAGATGCGGCGTAGACGGAGGAATTGGGAATAGGGGATGGAGTCCTTACAGGAAGCAGGGTGGGAGGAAGAGTAGTTTTTAGATGGGAAGATGTGGCATGTGGAGGGGTGTTTTTAGATGGGAAGATGTGGCGTGTGGAGGGGTTTTTTTAGATGGGAAGATGTGGCGTGTGGAGGGGTTTTTTTAGATGGGAAGATGTGGCGTGTGGAGGGGTGTTTTTAGATGGGAAGATGTGGCGTGTGGAGGGGTGATTGAGATGTGGCGTATGAGAGGTTATTGGCGGGCATCTTGGTCAGGGATTGACGGCGGCCGTCTAGATATGAGAGGTTGCCGGCGGCCATCTTGGTGAGGGGTCGCTGTCAGGATTCAAGAGATACAAGAGAGTTTATTGTCACGTGTCCCTGATAGGACAATGAAATTCTTGCTTTGCTTCAGCACAACAGAACATAGGAGGCTTGACTACAGAACAGATCAGTGTGTCCATATACCATTATATAAATATACACACACCATATAACCATATAACAATTACAGCACGGAAACAGGCCTTCTCGGCCCTTCCAGTCCGTGCCGACCATTTATTTTCCCCTAGTCCCACCTCGACACAGGTTGGTCATACACTGAATAATCCAACCACAATTGTGTTTGGAAGTGGAAGGAAATAATTGAAATTGCATTCATTGCAATGTGTAAAAAGAGATGAGATACTGTATTATAATGTTGCTGCATGTCATTGTGGTATTATCATGTCTTGATTGATGAATATGTTTAGTTTGTGACTTGATTTGAAGCAGAAATAAGAAGCTGAATGTTTAATTGCGCATAATTCCGACTGGTAACTACGCACTTCGTCAAAGCACATTATCGCACGGGTCATGCAAGCCGTCTTAAATGACCACCGAAACTGTCATTTGGCAACCTAAAAAGCTGCCTAAGTTGCCCAGCTGGCAACAGTGAAAAAATGTTACATGAGAGCCCTGAACATATAAGATTATTAAGGGTTTGGACATGTTAGAGGCTGGAAACATGTTCCCGATGTTGGGGAATCAAGAAACAGGGGCCACAGTTTAAGAACGGAGATGAGGAAACACTTTTTCACACAGAGTTGTCAGTCTGTGGAATTCTCTGCCTCAGAGGGCGGTGGAGGCCGGTTCTCTGGATGCTTTCAAGAGAGAGTTAGATAGGGCTCTTAAAGATAGCAGAGTCAGGGGATATGGGGAGAAGGCAAGAACGAATCAGAATAGAACTTTATTTGCCAGGTATGTTTTGCAACATACAAGGAATTTCATTTGCCAAGTCAGTCCTATAAATAAAAAGTAACAGATCACCCAAAATACATTTTCACATGAACATCCGCTGCACTGATTCCTACACATTCCCCAATGTTATTGAAGGCGAAATAAAGTTCAAGTCTCTTCCCTTTGTTCTTCCGCGGTCGGGGGCCTCGAGCCCTCCGTTGACGGGTGGTTCTTGACTCCCGTAGCGTTTTGGCCCTCCACGTCAAGGCGATCAAGCTCCCGCATCGGGGTGATGTAAACTCCCCCACGCTGGACGATCCAGTGTTGAGTGGTACACCTCAGGGCACATCTGTTTTTATTTACATAAATGACATCCATGATAAAGTCGCAAGCACGACCAGACTATTCGCTGATGATTGTTTGCTGTACCGTCCAATTAAGTCAGCTGATGATGAAGATGCTCTCCAAAAGGATCTCGATACAATGGTTGAGTGGTCACAACAATGGGCATGCAGTTCAACCCGTCCAAATGTGAAACCATGCGTGTCACCAGAAAGAGGAAACCAGGTGAAACATCTTACAATAAACTTGGTGCCACCCTTGAAGAATACAAACAAACCAAGTATCTTGGCATCAAATTGCAGAATGATCTGCGTTGGAATGGTCAGACTCATCATGCAACGGTGAAAGCAACGTGTCCTAAATTTTCTGAGACGCAACTTTCATCATTGTTTAAGTTCTGTCAAGGAGAAGCCATACTTCACCCTCATTAGACCTCATTTGGATTACACAGTTGCAGCATGGGACACATACACAAATAAAAACACTTCTTTCATCGAACGTGTCCAAAGACAGGCAGCTTGATTTGTTACTAACACCTATGAGAGAGAAGTTAGTGTTACCAAACTTCTGAATTCACTGGGGTGGAACCCTCACCAAGTCAGGCGTGAAGCTCACCTGTTTTTACAAAATGTTAAATGGTCACTAAACACATATCCAACATCAACCAGAATGAGTTCACCAGGCACCTCCTCACTGTGGTGGAAGGCAAAAGTCTTAAGTCCCTGTCTTCCTCCCTCTTAGTTCCCCCTCTGCGCTGAGGCGATCCAGGCCGCCGCTGGAGCACCGCAGCTCTAAGCGGACCACCGCCGCCGCCGTAGCACCGCAGCTCCGCGGGCCGCCGCCACCGCTGGAGCACCGCAGCTCCGAACCAGGCCGCCGCCACCGCTGGAGCACTGCAGCTCTAAGCAGACCGCCGCCGCCGCTGGAGCACCGCAGCTCTAAGCGGACCACCGCCGCCGCTGGAGCACCGCAGCTCTAAGCGGACCACCGCCGCCGCCGCTGTAGCACTGCAGCTCCGCGGGCCGCCGCCACCGCTGGAGCACCGCAGCTCCGAACCAGGCCGCCGCCACCGCTGTAGCACCGCAGCTCCGAACCAGACCGCCGCCGCCGCCACCGCTGGAGCACTGAAGCTCTAAGCGGACCACCGCCGCCGCTGGAGCACCGCAGCTCCGAACCAGGCCGCCGCCACCGCTGGAGCACCGCAGCTCTAAGCAGACCGCCGCCGCCGCTGGAGCACCGCAGCTCCGAACCAGGCTGCCGCCACAGCTCTGCCATTAGGCCTCAGCACAAACGGTGACGGGGGACATGCATCCCCCGAAGGGAGAGACTAAGACTCTGTTTCTAAACCACCCCACCTCCCACACACATACACAACCTAATAAAACAAAATTCTACCGAACAATCACAAAAAGACACAAAAACAGGGGGTTTTGACCCGAAACGTTGCCTGTCTCCTTCGCTGCATAGATGCTGCTGCACCCACTGAGTTTCTCCAGCGTTTTGTGTTCCCTCCTATTGACTTCACTCCTATTAATTTCAATGGGAGACAGCCAGTATTAAAGATGACCGCCTATTACATCACTCGCATTGACTTCAAAGGGAGACTGCCATTCAATGGAAGTGACGCTATAGGCTGCCATCTTTTATACTGGCAGTCTCTCATTGAAGTCAATAGGAGTGATGTAATAGGCGGTCATCTTTAATACTGAAGTCATAGGCGGCCATCTTTAATATTGGCAGTATTCCATTGAAGTCAATAGGAGGGAAGTCATATACCGCCATCTTTAATATTGGCAGTATCCCATTGAAGTCGATAGGAGGGAAGTCATATGCGGCCATCTTTAATACAGGCAGTCTCCCATTGAAGTCAACGCGAGTGAAGTCGTGGGCGGACATCTCTAATACTGGAAGTCGCCCTCAGAAGTCAATAGGAGTGAAGTCATTTGTAATTCATTTGTAATTTACCTTCCCACACAGGTACTTTTCCAATCAAAATGATAATAGCAAAAGTCATACCAATATACAAAACTGGGAACAAGCTCATTTCACAAACTATAGACCTGTTTCTTCACTCCCTCAATTCTTCACAATACTAGAAAAAATGTTCACCAATAGACTATACATATTTGTAGAAAAGCATAAACTAATCACTGAAAGTCAATATGGATTCAGATCAAACAGATCAACACCACTTGCAATAATAAAATCAATTGAAGATATCACAAACGCATTGACATTAAACTATATGCAGCTTGGATATTTATTGATATAAAGAAAGAATTTAATACGATCAATCATGATATCTTATTTAAAAAATTGGAAAGGTATGGCATCAGAGGCCGAGTACTGCATTGGATAAAAAGCTATTTAAGTAAGAGGCAAGCTGGCCAGCTACAGTTCTACATGTTTGGACATTGCTTGTGGTGTCCCCCAGTGTTGGGTTCAAAATTATTCATCATGTATATAAACAACATTTGTAATGTGTCCAATGCCTTGAGGCTGGTCTTGTTCGCAGACAACACAAATATTTTTTTGTTCTGAGGAGAATTTAAAACAACTGCTGGACAAAATAACAAAAGAAATGGGCAAACTGAAAACATGGTTTGACAGGAACAAAATATCATTAAACTTGAGAAAAACCAAAATAATTGTATTTGCTAATAGCAGAACAAATACACAAGCGAATATGAAGATAAATGGCATTGAAATTGAACAAGTTCATGAAAATAAATTGCTTGGCGTTGTAATGGATGATAGAATCAGCTGGAAATCACACTTTAAACATGTACAATCTAAACTGTCAAAAAGCATCTCTGTATTACACAAAGTCAAGCAGGTTCTGGATCACAAATCACTCCACATTCTCCACTGTTCACTACTCTTACCCTACTGAAATTACTGTGCAGACGTCTGGGGCAATAACTATAAAAGTTCGCTACATTCTTTAACTATTCTGCAAAAAAAGAGCAATACGCATTATTCACAATGTCGGGTATCTGGATCACACTAATTCATTATTCTTACAGTCAAAATTATTAAAAATTAGCAGATTTGGTTGCATTTAAAATAGCACAGATAATGTTTAGGACCAAAAATAAAAAACTTACCTGGAAATATACAACAATTATTCAATGTTTATTCAAATTTAGGACAGGTGTCCTAAACTTCCTGGGGCGCAACTTCCATCATTGTTCAGCTTCTTTCAAGGAGAAGCTGTATTTCACCCTCGTTAGACCTCATCTGGACTACGCAGTTGCAGCTTGGGACCCATACACAGATAAAAACATTTCATCCATCGAACGTGTCCAAAGACAGGCCGCTCGATTTGTTACAAACACCTATGAGAGAGAAGCCAGTGTCACCAAACTTCTGAATTCTCTGGAGTGGAACCCTCTCCAAGACAGATGTGAAGCTCACCGTTTTTACAAGACCTACACCAACCCCAGACCAATTAGGAGCAGAAGAGGGCATTCGATCCAATTTGTGGTCCCAGCCACAAAGACAGATGTGTACAGTAATTCGTTCTTTCCACGCACTATTAAAGCATGGAATAATCTCCAACAAACCACGGTTGCCAGCCAGATGAAACTAAATTTAAAGTGGCACTTTCTTCCCAATAACCCTCTCTGGCTTAACCCCTCCCTTCACCAACTCCAGTTTAAATTCCAGTTGTAATATATTGGAGGACCAAGTAACCAAGACCAAGAACCAACCAAGAATGAGCGAATGGGGGTTATAATTTAAGAAGAATATTTAATTTTAAGATACAAAGTGTCCGCACGACCAGAAAAAACTTTTTGTTTTTCGGTCTGTGGAGTGGGATTGTGGAACAGTTTGAATGTGGAGTTAAAGCAATGTCCAAACATGAACCAGTTCAAAATGATATACAAAAAAACTGTACAGGGATGAAGGGGATGGTTGACAAACAGGGGTTAACGTTGATTTATTTATTTTATTTATTGTTTATTTATGTTTTTTGGTTACTTCATACATATTACTTGTATGTGTTTATCAGTTGTATGTATATATATGACCGTATGCATCTCTAAAAATTGTCTTGGGGACGTCTACGGTTAAATTGTATCTCAAATGAATGACCAGCTATTGCAGATTATATATTGTATATTATGTTACATATTACATTACTATTGATACATTATTATTAGAAGCAATGTTATTAATAATGGTGATAATAATAATAATTATTTAATTAATTATTAAATATGGAAGAAGGGTTTAGGGAGAAAGGGTGAGATTAAATAAATGATTCTTCTTCTCACTCCTTTTCGAGCTTGTAAAGAAAAAGGGTTGGACATTTAAATGTTGCTTTATGCTTTTCATTGTTTTGCAAATATTGCCTGGAATGTCCAATTGTTTGACTATTTCGATTTTGCTGTTGTTATTTATTCCTATTTATGTCTTTACTTGTTCGGAACAAATAAATAAATAAAGAAATGAATAAAAGGTCATAGGGGCCATCTTTAATACAGGCAGTCCCATTTGAAGTCAATGGGAGGGACGAAGTCATAGGCGGCCATCTTTAATACTGGCAGTCCCCATTGAAGTCAATGCGAGCGAAGTCAGTCAACTCTATCCCTCTCATCATTTTAAAGACCTCAATCAAGTCCCACCTTAACCTTCTGCGCTCTAAAGTATAAAGACCTAACTTGTTCAACCTTTCTCTGTAACTTAGTTGCTGGAACCAGCCAACATCCTAGTAAATCTCCTCTGTACTTTCTCTATTTTGTTGACATCCTTCCTATAATTAGGCGATCAAAATTATACACCATACTCCAGAATTGGTCTCACCAATGCCTTGTACAATTTTAACATTACTTCCCAACTACTATATTCAATGCTCTGATTTATAAAGGCCAACACACCAAAAGCTTTCTTTACCACCCTATCTACATGTGAATCCACCTTCAGGGAACTATGTACAGTTATTCCTAGGTCCATCTGTTCCACAGCATTCCTCAATTCCCTACCATTTACCATGTATGTCCTATTTTGATTTGTCCTGCCAAGATGTAGCACCTCACACTTATCAGCATTAAACTCCATCTGCCATCTTTCAGCCCACTCTTCCAAATGGCCCAAATCTCTCTGTAGACTTTGAAAATTTACTTCATTATCCACAACACCAACTATCTTAATATCATCCGCATACTTACTTATCCAATTTTCCACCCCATCGTCCAGATCATTGATGTACACGACAAACAACAAAGGACCCAACACAGATCGCTGAGGCACCCCACTGGTCACCGGCTTCCAACCTGACAAACAGCCATCCACCATTCCTCTCTGGCATCTCCCATTCAGCCACTGTTGAATCCATCTTGCTACTCCACCATTAACACCCAAAGATTGAACCTTCTTAACCAACCTTCCATGGGGAACCTTGTCAAAGGCCTTACTGAAATCCATATATACACCATCCTCTGTGTTACCTTCATCAATTTCCCTAGTAACCTCTTCAAAAAATTCCAGAAGGTTTGTCAAACATGACCTTCCAGGCACAAATGCATGTTGAGTGTTCCTGATCAGACCCTGTTTATCCAGATGCTTATATATATTATCTCTAAGTATCCTTTCCATTAATTTGCCCACCACTGACGTGGACAACTAACAGGTCTATAATTGCTAGGTTTATTCTTTGAACCCTTTTTAAACAATTGAACAATATGTGCAGTACGCCAATCCTCCGGCACTATTCCCGTTTCTAATGACATTTGAAATATTTCTGTCATAGCCCCTGCTATTTCTACACTAACTTCCCTAAATGTCCTAGGGAATATTCTGTCAGGACCTGGAGACTTATCCACTTTTATATTTTTCAAGTGTCAGTATTTCATCCTCTTTGAATCTCATAGTATCCATAGCTACTCTACTTTTCTCCCTTACCTCACAGAGTTCAATATCCTTCTACTTGGTGAATACTGAAGAAAATAAATTGTTCAATATCTCCCCCATCTCTTTTGGCTCTGCCGATAGCTGTCCATGCTGGCTCTCTAATGGTCCAATTTTATCCCTCGCTATCCTTTTGCTATTAATTTAGCTGTAGAATCCCTTTGGATTTACTTTCACCTTTCTTGCCAAGGCAACCTCATATCTTCTTTTAGCTTTTCTAATTTATTTCTTAAGATTCTTTTTACACTCTTTATACTCCTCCAGCACCTCGTTTACTCCATGCCTCCTATAATATTGTAGATATCTCTCTTTTTTCGAACCAAGTGTCCAATTTCCCTTGAAAACCATGGCTCTTTCCAATGTTTACTATTTCCTTTCAACCGAACAGGGACATAAACATTCTGTACTCTTACAATTTCCCCTTTAAATGTCTTCCATTTCTCTTCTACATCTTTCCCATAAAACTCTCCTTTTAAATCCTTACGCATTCCCTCAAAGTTAGCCAATCAAAAATCTCAAACCTTGGTCCAGTTCTGACTCTCTCCATACTTATATTGAATCTAATGGTATTGTGATCACTGAACCCGAAGTGCTCACCAACACATACCTCTGTCACCTGACCTGCCTCATTTCATTACAGGAGTTCCAGCACTGCCCCTTCTCTGGTCGATACCTCTATGTATTGCTGCAAAAAACTATCCTGCACACATTTTACAAACTCCAAACCATCCAGCCCATTTACAGAATGTGTTTCCCAGTCTATTTTTGGAAAATTGAAATCTCCCACAATCACTACCTTGTGCTTACTACTAATACCTGCTATCTCCTTGCATATTTGCTCTTCCAATTCTCGCTCCCCATTTGGCGCTATATAATACACCCCTAAAAGTGTTACTGCAACGTTCCCACTTCTCAGTTTCACCCAAATAACCTCCCTACACGACCCTCTAATCTATCCTGCCAAAGCGCTGCTGTAATATCTTCTCTGACAAGCAATGCAACACCTCCACCTCTGGTCTCTCCAATTATATCACACCTGAAGCAACAAAATCCTGGAATATTTAGTTTCCAATCACAGCCCTCCTGCAACCATGTTTCACTGATTGCCACATCATATTTCCTGGTGTCAATCCAGGCTCTAAGTTCATCCACCTTTCTGACAATGCTCCTAGCATTAAAATACACACATTTTAGAAACCCACCATCCCTTATTCTCTGTTTATTATCTTTTTCCTTTTTCTCGCCTACATTTTGTGTCCGAGTGCTTCCCTTCTCTGCCTCTTGCCCCACACCCTGTCCCCTAGCACCCTGTACCCGAGTCCCTCCCCCCAGCCTTTCTAGTTTAAATACATATTACTTGTATGTGTTTATCAGTTCTATGTATATATGTCCGTATGCATCTCTAAAAATTGTCTGGGGTACTAGACGTAGACGGTTAAATTGTATCTCAAATGAATGATTAGCTATAGTAGATTATATATTGTATATTATGTTACATATTACATTACTATTGATGCATTATCATTATTATTATTATTATTATTATTATAAGCAGTGTTATTAATAATGGTGATAATAATTTATTATTTAATTAATTATTAAATATGGAAGAAGGGTTTAGGGAAAAGGGGTGAGATTAAATAAGTTATTCTTCTTCTCACTCCTTTTCGAGCTTGTAAAGAAAAAGTGTTGTACATTTTAATTTTGCTTTATGCTTTTCATTGTTTTGCAAATATTGCCTGGAATGTCCAATTGTTTGACTATTTCGATTTTGTTGTTGCTATTTATTCCTAATTATGTCTTTACCTCTCCGGATCAAATAAATAAATAAATAAAAGATCATAGGTGGCCATCTTTAATACTGGCGGTCCCATTTGACGTCAATGGGGGGGTCATAGGCGGCCATATTTAATACTGGCAGTCCAATTTGACGTCAAGGGGGAGTCCCCATTGAAGTCAATGCGAGTGAAGTCAGTCTGAAGAAGGGTCTCGACTCAAAACGTTACCTGCCTCCTTCGCTCCTTAGATGCTGCTGCTGCTGCTGCACCCGCTGAGTTTCTCCAGCTTTTTGTGTAACCCTCGATTCTCCAGCATCTGCAGTTCCTTCTTTAACACGCGAGTGAAGTCATAGGCGGCCATTTTAAATACGGCTGTCTGGCCGGGCGGGGGGCCGCGCTGCGCATGCGTCACCCTCAGCGCAGGCCCCGCCCCCCCGCCGTCACTCCCCGCTGTCGTCATCCCCGCGCGCTTCCGTCTCGTCTCCCCCCGGGAGGGTCCGCGCTCTGTCTCCAGGTGGCGGGCGATCGTGGTCCTCCAGGCCGGTCCTCCAGGCGGGGTAAGCGGCCGCAGCGCGCGGGCGGGCGGGCGCGGGGTTGGCGGTTGGAGCGCGCGAACAAGATGAAGATGAACCCGGACCCTGGTGAGAGAGAGAGAGACACAGAGAGACAGAGAGAGAGACAGAGAGAGAGAGACAGAGAGAGAGAGACAGAGAGACAGAGAGACAGAGAGACAGAGAGAGAGAGAGAGAGACACACACACACAGAGACTAGCGTTGCTGCGATGGTTCTTGTAAAACTCTCCAGAGCCGGCACATCCTTCCTCAGATACGGGGCCCAAAACTGCTCACATTACTCCAAATGTGGGCTGACCAGGGCCTTGTGGAGCCTCAGCATTCACGGCCCTGTTTTTGTACACAAGCCCTCTCGATGGAAATGCTGGCAATATAAGGTGCTGTTCCTCCAATTTGGGCTGGGGCTCACTCTGACAGTGGCGGAGGCCCAGGGCAGAAAGGTCAGTGTGAAATAATTTGACTTGAAATACCAAATAATTCTTCTTTTCTGATCATTTTCAGCAAAGTCCAGAAGGGCCACGAATGACAGGTTAGTAATCATTATATTTTAAAAAAGATCCTCGTTATAAAATCACTTAAGTTTAGAGATACAGCGCGGAAACAGGCCCTTCCTTCGGCCCACTGAGTCCGTGCCGACCAACGATCCACGCACACTAACACTCGGGGGACAATTTACAATCTTTACCGAAGCCAATTAACTTACAAACCTGCATGTTTTTATGAGTGTGGGATAAAACAAGAGCACCCGGAGAAAACCCACGCTAGTCACGTGGAGAACGTGCAAACTCCATCCAGACAGCACTCGGGATTGAACTCAGGGCTCTGGCGCCGTGAGACAGCAACTCTACCATGCCAAGTATGGTAAACTTAGGTCCAAAATGTGGACACAAAGAATTGCAGATGCCAGTTAATAGACAAAAAGGCACAGAGTGTTGGAGTAACTCAGTGGGTCAGGCAGCATGTTTTTATGAGTGTGGGATAAAACAAGAGCACGCGGAGAAAAGCCACGCTGGTCACATGGAGAACGTGCAAACTCCGCACAGACAGCACTCAGGGCTGAATTCGGATCTCTAGCGCCGTGAAGGAGCAACTCTACCATGGCAAATATGGTAAACTTGGGTCCAAAATTTTGGAGTAACTCAGTGGGTCAGGCAGCATCTGTGGAGAGCATGAACAGGTACAAAGTGCTGGAGTGTCTCAGTGGGTCAGGCAGCATCTGTGGAGAACATGGACAGGTACAAAGTGCTGGATAACTCAGCGGCTCAGGCAGCATCTGTGGAGAGAAGGAATGTGCGACATTTTGGGTCAAAACCCATCTTCACACTATGTCAGGGGAGAGAAGAACAAGAAATACAGACAGTGATGTGGAGAGAGAGATTCAGCCCCAGCGCAAATTGGAGGACCAGCACGTCATATTTCGCTCGGGCAGCTCACAACCCAGCGGTATGAACATTGACTTCTCTAATTTCAAGTAACCCTTGCTTTCTCTCTCTGCCAATCCCCTCCCCCACCTGAGTTCTAATTTCACAGTCATCCTAAGTTTCATCTCTTCATTATGGAGCAGAATTAGGCGATTCGACCGATCGAGTCTACTCTGCTATTCAATCCCAGCTGATCTATCTCTCCCTCCTAACCCCATTGTCCTGCCTTCTCCCCATACCCCTTGACACCCGCACTAATCAACAATCTATCTATCTCTGCCTTAAATATATCCACTGACTTGCGGCCTCCACCAACATCTGCGGCAATGAATCCCACAGATTCGCCACCATCTGGCTAAAGAAATTCCTCCTCATGTCCTTCCTAAAGGATCTTTCTTTACTTCTGAAGCTGTGCACTCTGGTCCGAGACTCTCCCACTAGAGGAAACATCCTCTCCACATAATCTCACAGATTCACCACCCTCTGGCTAAAGAAATTCCTCATCATCTCCTTCCTGAAGGAACGTCCTTTAATTCTGAGGCTGTGCCCTCTGGCCCAAGACTCTCGCACTGGTGGAAACGTCCTCTCCACATCCACTCTCTCCAGGCCTTTCCCTTTTCGGGTGAAGTTCCCATGAGGTCCCACCTCGTTCTTCTAAACTCCAGTGAGTACAGGCCCAGTGCCGACAAACGCTCATCGTACGTTAACCCACTCATTCCTGGGATGGTTCTTGTAAACCTCCTTTGGACCCTCTCCAGAGCCAGCACATCCTTCCTCAGATACGGGGCCCAAAACTACTCACAATATTCAAAATGTGGCCTGGTCTTATATTGACTAGAATTTAGAAGTCTGAGAGGGGATCTTAGTGAAACATATACGATTATTAAGGGTTAGACGTGGTTAGACCCGCTAGAGGCAGGAAACGTGTTCCTGATGTTGGGGGAGTCCAGAACCAGGGGCCACAGTTTAAGAATAAGGAGTCGGCCATTGAAGACTGAGATCGGGAGAAACCTTTGCACACAAAGAGTTGTGAATCTTTGGCCAATTAAGACTGAGGTGAGGAGAAACTTTTCCACCCAGAGATTTGTGAATCTGTGGCCATTTGGGACTGAGATGAGGAAAAAAGTTTCCACCCAGAGCGTTGTGAATCTGTGGCCATTTAAGATTCAAGGGAGTTTATTGTCATGTGTCCCAGATAGGACAATTAAATTCTTGCTTTACTTCAGCACAACAGAATATAGTAGGCATAAATAAATACAGATCGGATCAGTGTGTCCATATACCATTGAAAAAAAAAATATTTTTTTTTTCAATGGTGTGTATATATATTTAGACTTTAGAAGGAGTAGGATGGGGGACTATATATAGACACATAGACACACACACACACACACACACACACCCATCCTACTCCTTCTAAAGTGCACAATCAGTTCCTTGGTTTTGCTGGTGTTGAGGGCCGGGTTATTGTGCTGGCACCATTTGGTCAAACAGCCGATCTCACTTCTATACTCTGACTCGTCTCCATCAGTGATACGTCCCACAACAGTGGTGTCATTGGCGAACATGATGATGGAGTTCGCACTATGTCCGGCTAAGCAGTCATTAGTATGGAGTGAGTACAGTAGGGGGCTGAGCACGCAGTCTTGATATGCTCCTGTGCTGATTGTTTCGAGGCTGACACATTTACACCAATACGAACAGACTGTGGTCTGTAAATGGGGAAGTCGAGGATCCAATTGCAGAGGGATGCAAAGAGACTCAGTTCTGCGAGTTCGGTAACCAGCTTGGAGGGGATGATTGTATTAAATGCCGAGCTGGAGTCAATGAGTAACAGCCTGACATATGAGTTTTTGTTGTCCAAGTGGTCCAGAGCGGAGTGGAGAGCCAGCGAGATTGTCTTCACTGTTGATCTGATTCGGCGGTAAGCGAACTGCAGTGGGTCCAGGTTTTTGGCGATGTATGAGTTGACTTGCGCCATGATCAGGCTCTCAAAGCACTTCATCACCACAGACGTTAATGCCACTGGTTGATAGTCATTGAGGCACGTCACCTTGCTCTTCTGGGGCACCAGTATTATTGATGCCCTTTTAAAGGAGGTGGGAACCTCAGACCTCAGAAGTGAGCGGTTGAAAATGTCCGTAAAAACTCCAGCCATTTGGTCCGCACAGGTTTTTGGAACACGCCCGGGTATACCATCAGGTCCAGGCGCTTTTCGAGGGTTCACCCCTTCTGAAGGATCTTCTGACGTTGGGCTCTGTGACTGTGACCGAAATACCATCACAGCGAATGAGGGCTCGGGAAGGCACACCAGTGTTCTCCCTATCAACGCGTGTGTAAAATGTATTCAGCTCGTCAGGGAGTGATGCTTCGCTGACATTTGAGCGGCCTCCTGATTTTGCGTTGTAGGTGATTGCATTCAAGCCCCGCCACAGTTGCCGACCATCCCACATCCTCCAGCTTGGAGCAGAAGTCCCCTTTGGCCTTTTTGATGGCCTTACCAAGGTCGTATCTGAACATTGCCCAGTCTACAGACTCCATACACACGCACACGCGCGCACACACACACACACTTAGCGCGCGCAATACGGGCCAACAGCATCACAGAGTCCTCAATCACGATTCCACATATGTCTCATCACACTGCCCTAAGCTTTACACTGCACCTGAATAATAGAGAGAGAAAGATGGAGAGAGATAGAAAGGGAGAGAGATAGACTCAGAGGGAGGGACAGACAGAGGGAGAGAGGGAGAGAGGGAGAGAGGGAGAGAGAGAGAGAGAGAGAGAGAGAGAGAGAGAGGTGGAGAGAGATCTAGTGAGAGAGGGAGAGAGAGATCTGGGAGAGAGGGACCAAGAGAGAGAGACACAGAGACACACACACAGAGGAGACAGAGAGAGAGAGATGGAGAGATATATAATGAGAGAGAGACAGAGATAGAGAGAGGCAGGGACCGAGAGAGAGCGAGACAAACAATGAGAGGAGGAGAAGCAGAGAGGGAGGGAGGGAGAGGGAGGGAGAGAGAGAGAGAGAGAGAGAGGGATACAGTGAGAGAGACAGAGACGGGCAGAGAGAGAGATAGAAAGAGACGGATAGATAGTGAAAGAGACATAGAGAGAGGGAGAGGCACAGATAGAGGAGCCAGAGAGAGAGAGAGACGGAGCGAGAGAGAGGGGGGAGAGAGAGAAACAGAAGAGGGACAGAGGGAGAGAGAGAGATAGTGAGAGAGACGGAGAAAGAAAGAGGCAGAAGAGAGTGGGAGACAAAGAGACAGACACATGGAGAGACAGACAGACAGAGAGAGAGTACCGACCAGCGATCACCCCATACACCAGCACTATCCTACGCACATTTGGAACAATTTAACAGAGGCCGATTAATCTACAACCCTGAACGTCTTTGACATGTTGGAGGAAACTGGAGCACGGACGCAGGTCAAGGAGAGAACGTACAAACTCCGCACAGACAGCACCCGTAGTCATGACCGAGCACGGGTCTCTGGCGGTGAGGCAGCAACTGTACCGCTGTGCCACTGTGCCGCGCAGTTATATAACGGTTTCCTCCGCCATAAATGCACCCAATATCTGCTGGTAATGTTTGTTGACCCTCTGTGTTCCCCTCCTGCAGGGTTTAGGAGGCATTGCTGTGGACGGTGAGACAGGTGACCCCCCCCCCCCCCCCCCCTCCATCTGCTCGGTGTGCAGGCTGAGCTTCGGGGGCTGAGCTTCAGTGGAGGACCACATGACGGGACACAAAGAGTGCGACGTGTGTGGCAAGGACTGGCGGTGCCGGAGCAAGCTGGAGATCCACCGGCGGGTGCACACGGGCGAGAAGCCCTATGGCTGCTCCACCTGCGGCAAGAGCTTTGCCCGGATGTCGGCGCTGCGGCTGCACAGCAGTGAGCGGCCCTTCACCTGCTTCGACTGCGGCAAAGGCTTCATGTTGTCCACGGACCTGAAGCAGCACAGGCACGTGCACCCCGGGGAGCGCCCCTACACCTGCAACAACTGCGGCAAGGGTTTCACCCACGCCATCTACCTGTTGAAGCACCAGCGCACCCACACCAGCGAGCGGCCCTACACCTGTGCCCTGTGCGGCAAGGGCTTCATCAACTCCAACGCCCTGCTGCAGCACCAGCGCACCCACCCTAGCGAGCGTCCCCACACCTGCGTTCTCTGCGGCAAGGGCTTCACCCGGCCCAGCAACCTGCGGTTGCACCAGCGCACCCACACCGGGGAGAGCCCCTACACCTGCGCTGACTGCGGCAAGGGCTTCATCCAGTCCGGCCACCTGCTGAGCCACCAGCGCACCCACACTGGCGAGCGTCACAACACTTGCACCCTGTGTGGCAAAGGCTTCACCCGGTCCAGCAACCTGCGACTTCACCGCCGCACCCACACCGGGGAGCGCCCCTACACCTGCGCTCACTGCGGCAAGGGCTTCAACCGGTCCAGCAACCTGCGGTCGCACCAGCGCAGCCACACCGGGGAGCGGCCCTACACCTGCGTTCTCTGCGGCAAGGGCTTCACCCATTCCGGTCACCTGCTGCGCCACCAGCGCACCCACACAAGTGAGCGCCCCTACACCTGCGCCCAGTGCGGCAAGGGCTTCACCCATTCCGGTCACCTGCTGCGCCACCAGCGCACCCACACAAGTGAGCGCCCCTACACCTGCGCCCAGTGCGGCAAGGGCTTCACCCAGTCTGGCCACATGCTGTTGCACCAGCGCACCCACACCGGGGAGCGGCCCTACACTTGCATCCAGTGCGGCAAGGGCTTCACTCAGTCCAGCAGCCTGCTGTCCCACCAGCGGGTGCACACTGGCGACCGTCCCTTTCCCAGCCCAGTGTGTGGAGAGCGCTTTGCCATGGCCTCCCACGCCCTGTCTCACCAGCCCGTGCACACCAGTGGCCAGCCCTACGACTGCCCGTACTGCGGTGAGGATTTTGACAGGTCGTGGGGGTTGCAGCAGCACCGGCGGACCCACGCCGGCGAGCAGCTGCTCCCACTGTGACAAGGGCATGGGGGCTGCGGGAGCACCAGTGGATATGCACAGGAGAGAGACCCTTTATGTGCTGAGGGTGGCAAGAGTTTCACCCGCATGTCCAGCCTGTGGCAGCACCGGCGTACCCACAGCGGGGAGCGTCCCTTCCCCTGCCCGTCCTGTGGGAAGGGCTTCACCTGCCTTGTCCACCTGCTGGAGAACCTGTGAAACCACACCGGCCAACACCCCTTCACCTGCCCGCTCTGTGGCAAGGCCTTTTCCCGCTCCTCCAGCCTGCTGGCACACCGCCACATGGATAGGCGCTGTTTTGGTAAACACAAAATACTGGAAGGACTGGGTAACGTTTTGGGTCGTTTCTTCAGTCACCCATTCTTTCTCTCCAGAGATGCTGCCTGTCCCGCTGAGTTACTCCAGCATTTTGTGTCCTTTTTACCTAATCCAACATCTGCAGTTCCTTGTTTTTCAACCATTCTGGTTAACCATCTCTGCACCTTCCCCAAAGCCTCCAGTCCTGTAATGGAGTGACGAGAACTGTGTGCAATACCCCTGACCAATGTTCCTTAAAGCTCCACATCTACATTCCTCACACTCCTCGCTCCCAACGCTCTCCCCTCGCCCTCCATTCTCCCCCGTACTCGTATATAAATTCTCTCCACTCCACTCTCTCGTGAACCCCCTCCTGCTGGGACGACCATGACTGACAAGTGACGTCAGGGACAATGTAAAAATTAAAGCAAAGAAGTGCAACGTAGCAAAGTTGAGCGGGAAGCAAGAGGAATGGGTTTAAAAAACAACAGAAGATAACCAAAAATACAATACTGGGAGAAAGATGAGGTACGAAGGTAAGCTAGCCAAGAATATAAAGCAGGATAGTGAAAGCTTGTTTAGGTATGTGAAGAGGAAACAATTAGTTAAGACCAAAGTTGGACCCTTGAAGACCGAAAAAGGTGAATTTATTATGGGGAACAATGAAATGGCAGATGAGTTGAACAGGTACTTTGGATCTGTCTTCACTAAGAAGGACACAGCCAATCTTCCTGATGTACTAGTGGCCAGAGGATCTGGGGTGACAGATGAACTGAAGGAAATCCACATTAGGCAGGAAATGGTGTTGGATAGACTGATGGGACTGAAGGCTGATAAATCCCCATGGCCTGATGGTCTGCATCCCAGGGTACTGAAGGAAGTGGTACTGAAGGAAATCATGGATGCATTGGTGATAATTTTCCAAAGTTCTATAGACTCGGGATCAGTTCCTGTGGATTGGAGGGTAGCTAATGTTATCCCACTTTTTAAGAAAGGCAGGAGAGAAAAAACAGGGAATTATAGACCACTTAGCCTAACATCGGTGCTGGAGTCAATTATAAAAGATGGGATAGCCGAACATTGGGATAGCAGTAACAGGATCAATCCGAGTCAGCACGGATTTGCGAAGAGGAAATCATGCTTGACTAATCTTCTGGAATTTTTTGAAGATGTAACTAGGAAAATGGACAAGGCAGAGCCAGTGGATGTAGTGTACACAGACTTTCAGAAAGCATTTGATAAGGTCCCACATAGGAGATTGGTGGGCAAAATTAGAGCACATGGTATTGGGAGTAGAGTGCTGATGGATAGAAAATTGGTTGGCAGACAGGAAACAAAAAGTAGGGATTAACGGGGTCCCTTTCAGAATGGCAGGCAGTGACTAGTTGGGTACCGCAAGGCTCGGTGCTATGACCTCAGTTATTTACAATATACATCCATGATTTGGAAGAAGGGATTCAAACTAATGTTAGCAAGTTTGCAGGTAGCAAATTTCTGGGTGGCAGCGTGAATTGTGAGAATACCATGAGAATGCAGCGTGACTTGGACAGGCTGGGAGAGTTGGCAGATGAGATTAATGTGGATAAATGTGAGGTTATCCACATTGATAGCAAAAACGGGAAGGCAGATTATTATCTAAATGGCGTCACGTTGGGAAAAGGGGAAGTACAATGGGATCTGGGGGTCGTTGTACATCGGTCTATGAAAGTAAGCATGCAGTCACAGCTGGCAGTGAAGAAAACGAATGGCATGTTGGTCTTCATCACAGGAATCGAATATAGGAGCAAAGAGGTCCTTCTGCCGTTGTACAGAGCCCTTGTGAGACCGCACCTGGCGTATTGTGTGCAGTTTTGTTTCCCTAATTTGAGAAAGGACATTCTTGCTATTGACGGAGTGCAGCATAGGTTTACAAGGTTAATTCCCGGGATGGCAGGACTGTCATATGCTGAGAGAATGGAGCAGCTGGGCTTGTACACTTTAGACACTTTACAGGCAGGAAACGTCCCCGATGTTGGGGGAATCTAGAACCAGGAGCCACAATTTAAGAATAAGCTGTGAGCCATTCAGAACGGAGATGAGGAGAGTGGTGAGTCTGGAATTCTCTGCCTCAGAGTGTGATGGAGGCAGGTTCTCTGGATGCTTTCAAGAGAGAGCTAGATATGGGTCTTAAAAATAGCAAAGGCAGGAGATATGGGGAGAAGGCAGGAAAGGGGTACTGATTAGGGATGATCAGCTATGATCACGTTGAATGGCGGTGCTCGCTCAAAGGACCAAATGGCCTACTCCTGTACCTATTGTCTATTGTCCTCTCTCTCACACACTCCCTCTCGCTCCCTGTCTCTTTCACACACTCCCTCTCTCGCTCCCTGTCTCTCTCACACACACTCTCTCTCGCTCCCTGTCTCTCACACTCCCTCTCTCTCTCCATGTCTCTCACACTCCCTCTCTCGCTCCCTGTCTGCCACACACACAACCTCGACACCCCTTCTCTCCGCTGCCTCTCCCAGGCAGAAATAAATAGCTTCCTCCCTCCCACGTCTCCAACCCTCTGCCACAGCCTCTCTCTCTCTCTGTCCCTCTCTCTAACACACACACTCACTTTCTCTGACACACGCACCCCCTCTTGCTGTCTTTCACACAACTTCTCTTTTGGTATTGTGCACACGCCCTCTCTCTCTCTCTTGCTCTCTCACACACTCCCCCTCTCTCTCACACACTCCCACTCTCTCTCACACACTCCCACTCTCTCTCACACACACATTCCCTCTCTTGCTCCCTCACACACACGCTGTCTCACACACTCAGTCTCTCTCTTGCTCTCTCACACACACATTCTCACAGTCTCCCTCACACACACACACTGTCAAGTCAAACTGAAATGAAGGGACATGTGCAGAGAAATGCTAAATTGAAATCACAAGACAGTGATTAAAGTGGGCGGAAACCCCAGCCTGCCGGGCTCTGCCCGGGGCTTTTTAAAGGGGCACACAGCACCAGAAGCCAGGAAAGAAGATGGAAGAAACTTGCGGGCGCACAACTTGAACAGTAAGAAAAGGACTATCCGAAAAGACTGCCGCGATAGCCAGAAGAGGCAAGCAGGCTGATTTTCTACAGACACGATCGGAAGCCGGTAAGGACTGAACTCTAAATGAACCGAGCCGAAGACTGCAGCCCAGAGACTCTGTTTAACCCTTTAGTGTCTGAGAAACTTGTCTGGCTAACGTGTTGATTGAAAATGTTTGAAAAAGTGTTTGTTGTCTATGTAAAGTGCATCCTGCTTCAGTGTGGGGTTAAGGGCTAATGCGAGCTGATTTCTAATGCGAATATGCTATGTGTGGTGTTGGTTTAAAGAATTGCATTTAAAAAAATATGAGAAAATGTGTTAAACAGGAAAGATTCATATGATATTAAGCTAAAAAATTGGTAACAGTAGTGGGCATTATCTGTATTTTCCTTTAATGAAATGTGAAAATTATTTCAAAAGCATTAGAAGACCTCACACCCTCTCTCTCACACCCTCGCTCTCACACATGCACTCCCTCACACACACACACGCACTCTCCCACACACACATTCTCACACACGCTCTTTCTCAAACACGCACTCTCTCACCTTGTATCTAGACTAGGTGTACATTTCACACTACATTTGCACCCAGTCTGCCAAGGCCTGCTGAATCGTCCGGTTGCCAACCATTTTAACTCCCCTTCCAACTCCCACACTCATCTTACTGTCCTGGGCCTCCTGCAATGCCAGAGTGAGGTTGAAAGAGCTAATAGTCAAATCTAAAATATAGTCGTTCTACTACAAAAGCATGGTCTAGTAGAACAAAAGTATGGTTCGGTGACAAGTCTGAATGACTTTGCAAATTATATGGAACACAATATGGAGGACAGGTTATCTTTTCAATAAAGATATTAAGATGGAAGCCTGTGTAATAACATGTGCTTCTTTCAAGGCCATAAAGAAGCCAAGATTGGAAAAAAAAGCTGACACTCCAGAGATAAGTAATAACTTGTTATTGGATGAGCTTGATTTGGACCCAGCTTTTCCTATATTCTGAAAGGCTACAGAATCTTTCAGTCATGCCATTTTCAGACTTGGTAGGAGTGTTTTACTGATAAGAACATTTGTGCTAACTTTCCTTCGTTCTGGGAGTGGAGCACTAGAAGCACTCAGCAACGTTTGTGCCCATTGTAGATCTTGCCACTCCCGTCTGGCAAATTGAATCAATTAAAGATTGCCCTGGTTTACCTTTAACAATTTTGTTGCTATCTGCTTTTCAAGAGACAAACTTTGACAAGCTAACACACAAGCTTGAGGAACAGCAGTGTCCAGACCCGACACGTCACCTGTCCATTCCCCTCGAAAGTGCCAGTAGAACTTAACAGGTCAGCCATCCGTGGTAGGAAAGGGATGGAGAAGTGTTCCTAATATAAGCCCTCCTTGCCCCTGACGTGGAGCAGACAATCAACAGTACCAGCATCTTCCCATTCATACTGTACCCAAGTGAAAATGCAAAAGTGAGCCAAGCTGCACACAGCCGACTGCTCACAATGGTTCCCACTGTGAGGGAAGGCACAAATTCCATTCCTGGAATTCTCTTCTTTTTAAAGAAAGTTTTGACTGCATTTGTGCCTCACGTAACACATGAAGCAAGTTCATCCTGACCTCACCGTGAAAGAGTTTAATTTGGTCAAGTTTGGTTCGTAAATTAAAAATGGAGATTTGGTGAGAACCAAAACAGTCAAATTTAAAAGAGAATTTCTCAGCATAATAGTCTTGGAAAATGTTAGAAGCTTGGTTTATACTAAGCATTGAAACAATGTATTAACATAGAGATGTATTGTCTGGGCACAGCACCGTATTAGATATTTGTCTGAACTACCTGTCCCAGCTAAGGACAAGGTAGTGGCTTTCATCCAAGTCTTACAAGCTTGTTTTAGTTCACAGACGGATGCCCATTCTGGAACCAAGATAGAAGTCATTTGAAAACAAAATTGAGTTAGTTGTCCTTCCGGAATCGACAGCTGTACTGAAGCTGTGCCAAGATTTGAGAATAAGGCTGACATTGCTAATATATGGGTCCAGTCGACTTTGTTTCCCTTAGGCTACGGATCTTTCACTCAGATTTAAAAGATGTGATTTATTGATAAGAAAATATATGATTACACTAACTTTCCTTTGTTCTTTGAGTGGAGCCCGAGAAGCATTGAGCAATGTGTGTGCTCTTTGTAGATCTCGCAACTCCCGTCTGGCAAATTGATTAAAAGATTGTTTGGTTTACCTTTAACAATTTTGTTGCTGTCTGCTTTCTTTAAGAGACGAACTTTGACAACTGTGCCCTTTGGAATTCTTCAGAATTCATGTTGCACTATCAATAATGAATGAAAATGCCAACCGTCTCCAGAAATGATAAGAAATTATTCTCGCCTCCATGCATATCTGTAGCTGTAGGGCAGTTACACACCTCCCCACTACTTCAAAGGTAGTTCCTGCACTTGGCGACATCGTTTGGTGATTGGCGGCTGAAACGCGGCTGCGGGGCTACAAGACGGCCCGGCACCCATGTGGGGATCCGGGGGTGAATCACCCCATGTGGGGGTCCGGGGATGAATTATCCCGTGGGATCCGGGGGTGAATCACCCCATGTGTGGGTCTGAGGGGGGTGGTGGGGTTGGTGAATCACCCCGGTGTGTGTGTCGGGGGGGGGGGGGGTGAATCACCCCATGTGTGGGTCGGGGGGGGGGTGAATCACCCCAAGTGTGGGTCGGTGGAGTGTGAATCACTCCATGTGTGGGTCGGGGGCTGAATCACCCTGGTAGGGGGGTCGTGGTGCCGATGCAGCCCGGTCAGTGACTCTGGGTGGGTGGAGGGACCAGACTGTCCCCCACTGTGCTGCAGCAGACGGGGATGTTGCCGGGTTTATGGGCCCGTGTGTCCGCTGCCCGGAGCCGCGGCCCATCTCCACCCAGCCCCGTGTGTGTGGGCGCTGCCGACCCACAGCCCATGACAGTGCAGTGGGAGCCAGTTTGGGGGAATAAGGGGAATGGGAGGTGGCCAGCTTGCGGGAGTAAGGGGAATAGGAGGTAGCCAGCTGGGGGAGTAAGGGGGATGGGAGGTTGCCATCTGGGGGAGTAAGGGGGATGGGTGGTAGCCAGCTTGGGGAATTAAGGGAAATGGGAGGTTGCTATCTTTGGGGAGTAAGGAGATGGATATCCAGCTTCCCTCCCTCCCTTCTTTCTCACTTCCCTCAATCCTTTCTGTCCTTCCTCCCTTCTCTCCCTCTCTGCCTTCTCTCCTTCCCTCCAACACCCACACACACATAATGCACATACAACCAACACACGCTCATCATGCACAGACAACCAACACACACACACACACACTCCACCGCCCACCTGTGGGCCGCAGCCGTCGCCTCACCAGAGTCCGAGGCTCAGCACTGGGCCTGGAGTCTCCACACTGCAGAGACACACCACGTGATCTGACTACTCTGAGACCTATTCCTCCCCCTCCTCCCACAGGGACGCTCAATAGACAATTGGTGCAGGAGTAGGCCATTCAGCCCTTCGAACCAGCACCGCCATTCACTGTGATCATGGCTGATCATCCACAATCAGTACCCCGTTCCTGCATGCTCCGTCGGCTCCGCACATTCCGTTGTCCAGGCCCCCATCCTCTCATCTTCACCATGGACGTCCAGTCACTATACACCTGCATCCCCCACCAGGATGGTCTCAAAGCCCTCCGGTACTTCCTCGACCAGAGGAGCAACCCATACCCATCCACTGACACCCTCCTCCGCCTAGCGGAGTTGGTCCTTACCCTCAACAACTTCTCTTTTGACTCCTCCCATTTCCTCCAAACACAAGGCGTAGCTATGGGCACACGCATGGGCCCTAGCTACGCCTGCCTCTTTGTCGGGTACGTCGAACAATCTTTGTTCTCGGCGTACCAGGGCCCCACCCCCGACCTTTACCTCCGTTACATTGACGACTGCTTTGGTGTCACCTCCTGCACCCACGCAGAACTGACTGACTTCATCCATTTCACCACCAACTTCCATCCGGCACTCAAATATACTTGGACCATTTCCGACATTTCCCTACCATTCCTTGACCTCACCATCTCTATTGCAGGTGATACACTCCTGACTGATATCCGCTACAAACCAACTGACTCCCACAGCTGCCTGGATTACTCTTCCTCCCACCCTGCTTCCTGTAAGGACTCCATCCCCTATTCCCAATTCCTCCGTCTACGCCGCATCTGCTCCCAGGATGACGTGTTCCACACCAGGTCATCGCAAATGTCCTCATTCTTCCGAGAACGGGGTTTCCCCTCCCCCACTATAGATGAGGCTCGCACCAGGGTCTCCTCCATACCCCGCAACACTGCCCTCTCTCCCCACCCCCCCACTCACAACAAGGGCCGAGTCCCCCTGGTCCTCACCTTTCACCCCACCAGCCAGCGCATACAACAAATAGTCCTCCGCCAGTTTCGTCACCTCCAACGTGACCCCTCCACTCGCCACATCTTCCCATCTCCCCCCTGTCTGCCTTCCGCAAAGACCGCTCCCTCCGCAACTCCCTCGTCAATTCTTCCATTCCCTCCCGCTCCACTCCTTCCCCGGGCACTTTCCCTTGCAACCGCAAGAGATGCTACACTTGTCCCTTCACCCCCCCCCCCCATCCACTCCTTTCAGGGACCCAAGCAGTCATTCCAAGTCCGACAGAGGTTCACCTGCACCTCCTCCAACCTCATCTACTGCATCCGTTGCTCCAGATGCCAGCTGATCTACATCGGTGAGACCAAGCGGAGGCTGGGCGATCGTTTCGCCGAACACCTCCGCTCGGTCCGCAATAACCAACCCGACCTCCCGGTGGCTCAGCACTTCAACTCCCCCTCCCACTGCGTATCCGACCTCTCGGTCCTGGGCCTCCTCCACGGCCAGAGTGATCAACACCGCAAGTTGGAGGAACAGCACCTCATATTCCACTTGGGGAGTCTGCATCCTCTGGGCTTAAACATTGAATTTTCTCAATTCTGTTAACCCAGACTGCCTCCCCCCCACCTCTCCCTCAGCCCTCTGGCCCTGACATTCCTTCTCCATCTCCCCCCCCCCCCCCAGTCGCACTAGCTTCTCTTTTTCACACCACAAACAGCTTACAATGGCCTGCTTCCTTTATCACCAATACTTTTTTGCATATCTTTCACTCATTGTTCCTTATCTCTCCACATCACTGTTTATATCTCTCGTTTCCCTGATCCCTGACCAGTCTGAAGAAGGGTCTCGACCCGAAACGTCGCCTATCTCCTTCACTCCTTAGATGCTGCTGCACCCGCTGAGTTTCTCCAGCTTTTTGTGTAACCCTGCTCCTCATATACCCTGACTCCGCTATCTTTAAGAGCCCTATCTAACTCGCTCTTGAAAGTGTCCAGAGAACCGGCATCCACCGCACTCTGAGGCAGAGAATTCCACTGAGTCTCAACTCTCTGTGTGAAAAAGTGTGTCCTCATCCCCGTTTTAAATAACCATATAGCAATTGCACACAGAAACAGGCCAACTCGGCCCTTCCAGTCCATGCCGACCATTTATTTTACCCTCGTCCCATCTACCTGCACTCAGCCCATACCCCTCAATTCCCTTCCCGTCCATATACCTATCCACTTTACTTTTAAATGTTAAAATCGATCCTGCCTCCACCACTTCTGCTGGAAGCTCATTCCACACAGCCACCACTCTCTGAGTAAAGAGGTTCCCCCTCATATTACCCCTAAACATCTGTCCCTTAATCCTCATGTCATGCCCTCTTGTTTGAATCTTCCCTACCCTCAATGGGAAAAGCTTATCCATGTCAACTCTGTCTATCCCTTTCATCATTTAAAGACCTCAATCAAATCCCCCCTTAACCTTCTGTACTCCAAAAATAAAGACCAATCTGGTTCAACCTTTCTCTGTAACTTAGTTGCTGGAACCCAGGCAACATTCTAGTAAATCTTCTCTGTACTCTCTCTATTTTGTTGACATCCTTCCTATAATTAGGCGACCAAAATTGTACACCATACTCCAGAATTGGTATTACCAATGCTTTGTGCAATTTTAACATTACTTCCCTACTCCCATATTCAATGCTCTGATTGAAAAAGGCCAGCACACCAAAAGCTTTCTTTACCACCCTATCTACATGCGATTCCACCTTCAGGGAACTATGCACAGTTATTCCTAGATCCCTCTGTTCCACAGCATTCCTCAATTCCTTACCATTTAATAATGTACGTCCTATTTTGATTTGTCCTGCCAAGATGTAGCACTTCACACTTATCAACATTAAACTCCATCTACCATCTTCCAGCCCACTTTTCCAAATGGCCCAAGTCTCTCTGTAGACTTTGAAAATTTACTTCATAACACAACCTATCTTAGGATCATCTGCATACTTACTAATCCAATTTTCCACCCCATCTTACAGATCATTGATGTACATGACAAACAACAGTGGACCAAACACAGATCCATGAGGCACCTCACTGGTCACCGCCTTCCAACCTGACAAACAGCCATATACCATTACTCTCCGACATCTCCCATTCAGCCACTGTTGAATCCATCTTGCTACTCCGCCATTAACACCCAAAGATTGAATCTTCTTAACCAACCTTCCATGGGGAACCTTGTCAAAGGTCTTACTGAAATCCATATAGACAACATCCACTGCTTTACCCTCATCAATTTCCCTAGTATCCTCTTCAAAAAATTCAAGAAGGTTTGTCAAACATGACCTTCCAGGCACAAATCCATGTCGACTGTTCCTGATCAGACACTGTTTATCCAGATGCTTATATATATTATCTCTAAGTATCCTTTCCATTAATTTGACCACCACTGACGTCAAACTAACCAGTCTATAATTGCTAGGTTTAGTCTTTGATCCCTTTTTAAACAATGGAACAACATGCGCAGTACGCCAATCCTCCAGCACTATTCCCGTTTCTAATGACATTTGAAATATTTCTGTCATAGCTCCTGCTATTTCTACGCTAACGTCCCTCAATGTCCTAGGTAATATCCTGTCAGGACCAGGAGACTTATCCACTTTTATATTTTTCAAAAGTGGCAGTACTTCCTCCTCTTTGAATCTCATAGTTTCCATAGCTACTCTACTTTTTTCCCTTACCTCACAGAGTTCAATATCCTTCTCCTTGGTGAATGCCAAAGAAAATAAATTGTTGAATATCTCCCCCATCTCTTTTGGCTCTGCTGATAGCTGTCCATTCTGGCTCTCTAATGGTCCAATATTTTCCCTCGATATCCTTTTGCTATTAATGTAGCTGTAGACACCCTTTGGATTTATTTTCACCTTTCTTGCCAAAGCAACGTCACATCTCCTTTCAGCTTTTCTTATTTCTTTCTTAAGATTCTTTTTACATTCTTTATACTCATCTAGCACCTCATTTACTCAATGCGTCCTATAATTATTGTAGATATCTCTCTTTTTTCGAACCAAGTGTCCAATTTCTCTTGAAAACCATGGCTCTTTCCGATTTTTACTATTTCCTTTCACCCGAACAGGGACATAAAGATTCTATACAATTTCCCCTTTAAATGTCCTCCATTTCTCTTCTACATCCTTCCCGTAAAACAAAATGTCCCAATTCACTCCTTTTAAATCATTACGCATTCCCTCAAAGTTAGCCTTTCTCCAATCAAAAATCTCAACCCTAGGTCCAGTTCTGACCCCCTCCATAGTTATATTGAAACTAATGGCATTGTGATCACTGGTCCCGAAGTGCTCAGCAAAGCATACCTCCGTCACGTGACATGCCTCATTTCCGAACAGGAGGTCCAGCACTCTCCCTTGTCTGGTCGATACCTCTATGTATTGCTGCAAAAAATTATCCGACACACATTTAACACACTCCAAACCATCCAGCTCATTTACAGAATGTGTTTCCCAGTCTATTTTTGGAAAATTGAAATCTCCCACAATCACTACCTTGTGCTTACTACTAATATCTGCTATCTCCTTACATATTAGCTATTCCAATTCTCGCTCCCCATCTGGAGGTCTATAATACACCCCTAAAAGTGTTTCTGCACCGTTCCCACTTCTCAGTTCCACCCAAATAGCCTCCCTAGACAACCCTCTAATCTCTCCTGCCAAAGCGCTGCTGTAATATCTTCTCTGACAAGCAATGCAACACCTCTACCTCTGGTCCCTCCAATTCTATCACACCAGAAGCAACGAAATCATGGAATATTTAGTTTGCAATCACAGCTCTCCCGCAACCATGTTTCACTGATCGCCACAACATCACATTTCCAGGTGTCAATCTAGGCTCTAAGTTCATCCACCTTTCTTACAATGCTCCTAGCATTGAAATATACACATTTTAGAAAACCACCATCCCTTATTCTCTGTTTATTATGTTTTTCCTCTTTCTCGCCTACATTTTGGGTCCGAGTGCTTCCCTTCTCTGCCTCTTGCCCCTCACCCTGTCCTCTAGCCCCCTCTACCCGAGTCCCTCCCCCCCAGCCTTTCTAGTTTAAAGTCTCTTTTCCCAATCTCCCCGCTAGGATATTGGTTCCTCTCGGGTTCAAATGCAATCCGACCTTTTTATACAGATCATGCCTTCCCCAGAAGAGGTTCCAGTGATCAAGAAACTTGAATCCCTGCCCTCTGCACCAGTCTTTCAGCCAAGCATTTATCCTCCACCTTGCTCCATTTCTACCCTCACTGTCACGTGGCACAGGCAGTAATCCTGAGATTGTTACCTTTTTGGTCCTTTTCCTCAACTCTCCTCCCAAGTCCTTAAATCCACCCTTCAGGACCTCTTCCCTTTTTTTACCTGTGTCATTGGTACCTATATGTACCACGACCTCAGGCTCCTCTCCCTCTGATTTGAGGATATCTTGGACACGTTGAGACACGTCCGAGACCTTGGCACCAGGGAGGCAGCCCACCATCCTGGTCTCCCGACTGCGTCCAGAGAATCGCCTATCCGACACCCTAACAATAGAGTCCCCAATTACTATTGCCCTCCTCTTTTTTCCTCTACCTTTCGGAGCAACAGGGCCGGTCTCTGTGCTGAAGGCCCGTCCGCTGACGCTACCCCCGGTAAGCTGTCACCCCCATCCGTACTCAAACAGGAGTACGTATTTGCCAGGTGTACTGACATTGGAGTACTCACTCGTTCATGCCTCTGCCCCTTGCCCTTCCTTAGCGTGACCCACATGTCTCTCTCCTGTGGTTTTGGAGTGACCACCTCCCTATAACTCTCCTCTATCACCTTTTCACTCTCCCTGACCAGGCAGAGGTCATCGGTCTGCTGCTCCAGGATCCCAATGCGGTCCATTAGGAGCCCTATATGTGGACGTCAAGAGCGCCATCCGACACATCTGACATGCAGTACAGTACACGGATCCGATACCAGTATAATATAATAGAAACTGCTGTGAGAAATCAGCAGGTATCTGACTCAAACAGCTGCTCCCAACTTGACCTTTAACCTACACCTTTATTATACAAACCAAAAGCACTGTACCTTTACTCACCCACTGTACCTTTACTCAACCCCTGTACCTTTACTAACCCACTGTACCTTTACTAACCCACTGTACCTTTACTAACCCACTGTACCTTTACTAACCCACTGTACCTTTACTAACCCACTGTACCTTTACTAACCCACTGTACCTTTACTAACCCACTGTACCTTTACTAACCCACTGTACCTTTACTCACCCACTGTACCTTTACTCAACCCCTGTACCTTTACTAACCCCTGCACCTTTACTCACCCACTGTACCTTTACTAACCCACTGTACCTTTACTAACCCACTGTACCTTTACTCACCCACTGTACCTTTACTAACCCACTGTACCTTTACTAACCCACTGTACCTTTACTAACCCACTGTACCTTTACTAACCCACTGTACCTTTACTAACCCCCTGTACCTTTACTCAACCCCTGTACCTTGACTAACCCACTGTACCTTGACTAACCCACTGTACCTTTACTAACCCACTGTACCTTTACTAACCCACTGTACCTTTACTAACCCACTGTACCTTTACTAACCCACTGTACCTTTACTAACCCACTGTACCTTTACTCACCCACTGTACCTTTACTAACCCACTGTACCTTTACTAACCCACTGTACCTTTACACACCCCCTGTACCTTTACTCACCCACTGTACCTTTACTAACCCACTGTACCTTTACTCACCCACTGTACCTTTACTAACCCACTGTACCTTTACTCACCCACTGTACCTTTACTAACCCACTGTACCTTTACTAACCCACTGTACCTTTACTCACCCACTGTACCTTTACACACCCACTGTACCTTTACTCACCCACTGTACCTTTACTAACCCACTGTACCTTTACTAACCCACTGTACCTTTACTAACCCACTGTACCTTTACTAACCCACTGTACCTTTACACACCCCCTGTACCTTTACTAACCCACTGTACCTTTACTAACCCACTGTACCTTTACTCACCCACTGTACCTTTACTAACCCACTGTACCTTTACTAACCCACTGTACCTTTACTCACCCACTGTACCTTTACTAACCCCCTGTACCTTTACTCAACCCCTGTACCTTTACTAACCCACTGTACCTTTACTAACCCACTGTACCTTTACTAACCCACTGTACCTTTACTAACCCACTGTACCTTTACTAACCCCCTGTACCTTTACTAACCCCCTGTACCTTTACTAACCCACTGTACCTTTGCTAACCCACTGTACCTTTGCTAACCCCCTGTACCTTTGCTAACCCACTGTACCTTTACTAACCCACTGTACCTTTGCTAACCCACTGTACCTTTGCTAACCCACTGTACCTTTGCTAACCCACTGTACCTTTACTAACCCCCTGTACCTTTACTAACCCACTGTACCTTTACTAACCCCCTGTACCTTTACTAACCCACTGTACCTTTACTAACCCACTGTACCTTTACTAACCCACTGTACCTTTACTAACCCACTGTACCTTTACTAACCCCCTGTACCTTTACTCACCCACTGTACCTTTACTAACCCACTGTACCTTTACTAACCCACTGTACCTTTACTAACCCACTGTACCTTTACTCACCCACTGTACCTTTACTAACCCACTGTACCTTTACTAACCCACTGTACCTTTACACACCCCCTGTACCTTTACTAACCCACTGTACCTTTACTAACCCACTGTACCTTTACTCACCCACTGTACCTTTACTTCCCATTGTAGCTTTACTCACCCCCTGTACCTTTACTAAAACACTGTACCTTTACTAAAACACTGTACCTGTACTGAAACACTGCACCTTTACTCACCCACTGTACCTTTACTAACCCCCTGTACCTTTACTAACCCCCTGTACCTTTACTAACCCCCTGTACCTTTACTATCCCACTGTACCATTTAACCAGAAAGCAGAAATACTAACCAGAGGCTCCACCCAATCAGCTGCTTCCTCTAGTCTGCTTCCACCAATCAGCGGCTTCCACCAGAAACCTCCCTATTCAGTATGGAATGTTCTGGATTTCGGTAAAAACAAGCCCCTGACCCTCCTCCACTCGCTCCAACGGTCACGGGCCTATGTAACAACAAGCCCCGCGCTGGGTTTATGTACTCACCGCCCCTGACCCTCCTCCACTCGCTCTAACGGTCCCGGGCCTCTGCCTGAACAAGCCCCGCGCTGGATTTATCTACTTACCGCTAATGACCCTCCTCCACTCGCTCCAACGGTCCCGGGCCTCTGCCCGAACAAGCTCCGCGCTGGATTTATGCACTCACCGCTCCTGATCCTCCTCCACTCGCTCCAACGGTCCCGGGCCTCTGCCTGAACAAGCCCCGCGCTGGATATATGTACTCACCGCTCCTGACCCTCCTCCACTCGCTCCAACTCGATACCCATGTCCCTGGTTCTAATTCCCCTAATCTGGGCAATAGGCTGTGGATTTACCTGATCTATTCCTCTCATGATGTTCTACACCTCTATAACATCACTCCTCACCCACCTGCGCTCCAAGTAATAATGTTCTAGCCTGCCCAATCTCCCTCTATAGCTCAGACCCTCGTGTCCTGGCAACAGCCTCGTTAAACCTATCTGCACCATTTCCAGCTTGACAACATATTTCCTATAACGCGGTGACCAACACTGAACACAATACTCTAACTGTGTTCTCATCAACATCTTATACAACTGTAACATCACCTCCCAACTTCAACACAATAATCTGATGCAGGCCAATGTGCCAAATGCCTTTTTAATCACCATATTTACCCATCATGCCATTGCAAGTAAGTATGTAACTGCACTCGTAGATCCCTCTGCTCCACAACACTTCCAAGAGCCCAACCATTCACTGTGTAGGTGCTGCCCTTATTATCATCACAAAATGCAACACCTCACCTTTCTCTGTATTAAACTCCATCGGACATTCCTCAGCTCACCTGTCCAACCGATCAAGATCTTGCTGCAATTTGTCACAAAGATTTTCAGTATCTCCAATACCACTCAGTGTAGTGTCAGCTACAAATTTGCTGCTCGTGCCTTGTACGTTCTCACCGCTAGTCACAGGGCTCCCGTCTGAAAAAAACAACCTTCCACCATCACCCTCTGCTTCCTTCCATGAAGCCAGGTTTCTATCCATTCAGCTATCTCTCCTTGGAACCCTTGCAATCTTACCTTCCAGAGCAGCCTACCATGTGGATGTTTGTAAAATACCGTTGCTCAAATCCACAAATACAACGTCGACAGCTCTGTCATCATCAACGTTTTTGGTCGCATCTTCAAGACGCTCAATCAGGTTCTTGAAACACGATCTCCCACGTACTAATCTGTGCTGATTATCCCTAATCAGCCCTTGTCCATCTCAGTACATGTGTATCTGATGTCACCTTCCTGTCGTACAACTGTGCTTACTTTATTGTGCAAAACTCTCAACAACTCTATCATTTACTGAGCTCATGATATAGCAAAGTATCACCTGAGACTTGTCACAGTTCCTCTGCTGTTCCTCGGCTGGCTTTTGGGAAACCTAGAGAATCCCATCAGAATGAATGCATCTTTCCTATTTAATGCTCTGCCCATGTACCGAGGTACAGTGTCAAGCTATGTTTTGCATGCTATATAATCAGATAAGGATATACTGAACATAAACACAATCAAGGCAAACTGGAGTACAACAGATGGAGCAAAGTGCAAGGTACAGAGTGTAGAATACATCTCCCAGCATCGTAACACATCCGTTCCAAAGACAAAGTCTACGATAACATTGAACATTCATGTGTACAGGTACATGGACACGAAATGTTTACAGGGATGTGGGTCAAACACAGGCTGGTAGTACGAGTGTATGGGGCATGGGCATGGACAAGTTGGGCCAGAGGGCCTGTTTCCATGCTGTAGGACTCTATGTCTGAAGCCCCCACCCCCTGCACCAGCTCCTGAGTCACCTACTGATCTGCACTGTCTTCCTGTTTCTTGTCTCTTGAACACGGGGCACAGGTAGTGCGATCCCTTATCTCCGTGTCTCCCTCACCCACTCTTCCATCCACAGCTACTACCTGTCCCACAGAATTACTCCAGCATTTTGTGTCTATCTTCGGTTTTAATCAGTATCTGCAGTTCCTTCCCACACAGTGAGATTATAAGGCTCACGTTCCTTTTTGAACCACCTGTCATAAGGTCATGAGGTCAATAAGGAATTGGAGTATAATGAGGCCATTCGGCCCATCAAGTTCACCATTCAATCATGGTTGATCTATCTATCCCTCCTATCCCCATTCTCTTGGCTTCTCCCCATAACCTCTGACACCTGTACTAATCACGAAGCCATCTCTCTCTGCTTTAACAATATCCACTGACCTGGCTGCCAAATAATTGCACAGGTTCACCGAATAAATTTATTCCAAAAGAACGTCCTTTAATTCGGAGGCCATGACCTGTAGCCATAGACTCTAGTGGGAACATCATATCCACACTCACGGTATCCAAGCATTTTCCTATTCCGTATGTTTCAATGAGGTCGCTGCTCATTCTTCTAAACTCCATCGAGGAGAGACCCAGAACCGAAAAGCGCTCATCATAGTTTAACATGCTCATTCCTGGGGACATTCTTGTAAACCTCCTCTGAGCCCTCTCCATAGTCAGCACATCCTCAAATATGGTGCCCAAAACTGCTCAAAATATTCCTAATGTGGCCTCACCAGTGCCTTAAAGAGCCTCAACATTACATCCCTGTTTTTGCAGACAAGTCCTCTTGAAATACATACTAACATTGAGTTTGCTTTCTTAACTACCAATTTAATTTGTAGATTAACTTTTTGGGAATCCTGCACCAGCACTCCCAAGTGCCTCTGCATCTCCGATTGCTGGATTCTCTTCCCAATTATCAAAAGTCTACAACTTCATTCCAACAACCAAAATGCATGGCTCCACACTTTGCTCCACTATATTCCATCAGCCACTTCATTGCCCACTTTCCCAACCTGCCTCCCTACCTCATCTCCCTTCTTACCTGTGTATTTGCTAGTAATATGGATCATGAGCTCTGGCTGCTCACCTCCCCCTTTCACAATGTCCTGTACCCGCTCAGAACTGGCACCAGGGAGGGAGCACACCATCCTGGAGTCTCGCCCATGGCCGCAGAAACACTAATAGTCCCCATCACTATCTCTAGTGGAGACATAGAAACATAGAAAAATAGAAAAATCGGTGCAGGAGTAGGCCATTCGGCCCTTCGAGCCTGCACCGCCATTCAATGTGATCATGGCTGATCCACCAACTCAGTATCCCGTACCTGCCTTCTCTCCATACCCCCGATCCCTTTAGCCACAAGTGCCACATCTAACGCCCTCTTAAATATAGCCAATGAACTGGCCTCAACTACCTTCTGTGGCAGAGAATTCCAGAGACTCACCACTCTCTGTGTAAAGAATGTTTTCCTCATCTCGGTCCTAAAGGAATTCCCCCTTATCCTTAGACTGTGACCCCTTGTTCTGGACTCCCCCAACATCGGGAACAATCTTCCAGCATCTAGCTTGTCCAACCCCGTAAGAATTGTGTAGGTTTCTATAAGATCCCCCCTCAATCTTCTAAATTCCAGCGAGTACAAGCCGAGTCTATCCAATCTTTCCTCATATGAAAGTCCAGACGTCCCATTAATCAGTCTGGTGAATCTTCTCTGAACCCCCTCTATGGCAAGGATGTCTTTCCTCAGATTTGGAGACCAAAACTGTACGCAATACTCCAGGTGTGGCCTCACCAAAACCCTGTACAACTGCAGTAGAACCTCCCTGCTCCTATACTCAAATCCTTTCGCTATGAATGCTAACATACCATTTGTTTTCTTCACTGCCTGCTGCACCTGCATGCCTACTTTCAATGACTGGTGTACCATGACACCCAGGTCTTGTTGCATCTTCCCCTTTCCTAATCTGCCACCATTCAGATAATATTCTACCCTCATGTTTTTGCCACCAAAGTAGATAACCTCACATTTATCCACATTATACTGCATCTGCCATGCATCTGCCCATTCACTCAGCCTATCCAAATCACCCTGCAGCCTCCAAGCATCCTCCTCACACCTAACTATACCCCCCAGCTTGGTGACATCTGCAAATTTGGAGATGTTGCATTGAATTACCTCGTACAAATCATTAATATATATTGTAAATAGCTGGGGTCCAAGCACTGAGCCTTGCGGCACTCCACTAGTCACTGCCTGCCATTCTGAAAAGGACCCGTTTACTCCTACCCTTTGCCTCCTGTCTGCTAGCCAGTTCTCTATCCACATCAATACTGAACCCCCAATACCGTGTGCTTTAAGTTTGTATGCTAATCTCTTATGCCGGACCTTGTCGAAAGCCTTCTGAAAGTCTAGATATAACACATCCACTGGTTCTCCCTTATCCACTCCACTAGTTACATCCTCGAAAAATTCTACCAGATTTGTCAGACATGATTTACCTTTCGTAAATCCATGCTAACTTTGTCCAATGATTTCACCACTTTCCAAATGCGCTGCTATCCCATCTTTAATAACTGACTCTAGCAGTTTCCCCACTACCGATGTTAGACTAACTGGTCTGTAATTCCCCGCTTTCTCTTTCCCTCCTTTTTTTAAAAAGTGGGGTTACATTAGCTACCCTCCAATCCTCAGGAAGTACTCCAGAATCTAAGGAAATTTGAAAAGTTATCACTAATGCATCCACTATTTCTGTGGCTACCTCCTTGAGTACTCTGGGATGCAGACTATCTGGCCCTGGGGATTTATCGGCCTTCAATCCGTTCAATTTACCAACACCACCTCCCGGCTAACCTGGATTTCACTCAGTTCCTCCATCTTATTTGACCCCCCTTCCAGTGCTATTTCCGGCAGATTATTTATGTCTTCCTTCGTGAAGACAGAACCAAAGTAGTTATTCAATTGGTCAGCCATTTCCTTGTTCCCCATGATCAATTCACCTGTTTCTGACTGCAAGGGACCAACATTTGTTTTAACTAGTCTCTTTCTCTTCACATATCTATAAAAACTTTTGCAGTCAGTTTTTATGTTCCCTGCCAGTTTCCTTTCATAATCTATTTTCCCTTTCGTTATTAAGCCCTTTGTCCTCCTCTGCTGGATTCTGAATTTCTCCCAGTCCTTCGGTCGTCTGTCCACTGTCAACCCTTTAAGAATCACCTGCCAGTCTATCTTGGCCAACTTACATCTCATACCTTCAAAGTTACCTTGAAACAAGTTCACAACCCTAGTTTCTGACTTAATTTTGTCACTCTCCATCCTAATGAAGAACTCAACCATATTATGGTCACTCTTGCCCAAGGGGCTACGCACAACAAGACTGCTAACTAACCCTTCCTCATTACTCAATACCCAGCCTGGAATAGCCTGCACTCTCGTTGGTTCCTCCACATGTTGGTTGAGAAAACTATCCCGCATACATTCTAAGAAGTCCTCTTCCTCAGCACCCCTGCCGATTTGATTCACCCAATCTACATGCAGATTTAAGTCACCCATTATAACTGTTTTACGCTTGTTGCACGCATTTCTAATTTCCTGTTTGATGCCATCCCCAACTCCAATACTACTGATAGGTGGCCTGTACACAGCTCCCACTAGCGTTTTCTGCCCCTTAGAGTTTCGCAGCTTTACCCATATCGATTCCACATCGTCCACGCTAATGCCCTTCCTTTCTATTGCATTAATCTCCTCTCTCACCAGCAACGCTACCCCACCTCCTTTTCCTTTTCGTCTATCCCTCCTGAATATTGAATATCCCTGGATGTTCAGCTCCCAGCCTTGGTCACCCTGGAGCCATGTCTCCGTGATCCCAACTATAGCATAGTCATTAATCGCTATCTGCACCTTCACTCATCCACCTTATTACGAATGCTCCTCGCATTGAGACACAAAGCCTCCAGGCTTGTTTTTACAACACTCTTATTACTTATACAATTATGTTGACAAGTGGCCCCTTTCACATCGATCCCAATTACACTTGGCCATACTCTCCTATCCCTTTGTGAGCTTTCTTTACCGTTAATTCTGGGGTCATTAACCATCCCTTTACTCTCTTTCCCTTTAACTCCGTCCTCCACTATCCCATTTGACACCCCACCCCCCTTATTCAGTTTAAAACCATCCGTGTAGCAGTGGCAAACCTGCCGGCCAGAATGCTGGTCCCCCACCTGTTAAGATGCAATCCGTCCCTTTTGTACAGTTCCCCCTTACTCCAAAACAGATCCCTGTGATCTATGAATCTAAATCCCTGCCCCCTGCACCAGTTCCTCAGCCACACATTCAGGTCCCGTATCTCCCTGTTCCTGCTCTCGCCAGCACGAGGAACTGGAAGCAAACCGGAGATAACAACCCTGGAAGTCCTGCTTTTCAGCATTTTTCCAAGCTCTCTGAAGTCCCGCTGCAAAATATTCATCCCCTTCTTTCCGACATCGTTTGTACCAACATTCACGACCACTTCTGGCTGTTCACCTTCGCCCTTGAGGATTGTCTGCACTCTGTCTGTGACATCCTGGATCCTGGCACCAGGAAGGCAGCACACCATTCTCGAATCCCGTCTGTTGCCGCAGAAACCCCTGTCCGTACCTCTCACAATGGAGTCTCCAACTACAATGGCGTTGCCCGACTTTGGCCTCTGTGGGTTTGGCTCATCAGCCCTTTTTGTTTTGCAAGCCAGTCCGCCGTTCAGTGAGATACCGTCTTCTGTCCCGGCAGCTTCCACGTGGGTGTACCTGTTCACAAGAGGAACTACACCCGGGGACCTTTGCATTCCATGTTTTCCTCCCTTTCTCACCGTCACCCACCTTCTCTCTTCTAGTGCCTTGGGTGTAACAATCTTACTGAAGGACTTGTCGAGGAACGACTAAGTTTCTCGGATGAACCCGAGGTCATCCACTTGTTTCTCCAGTTCCCCAACACGGTCCTTAAGGAGCTGTACCTGGATGCACTTCTCACATTTGTAGCATCCAGAGGCACCAGCAGTATCCTTGACCTCCCACATACTGCAAGCATCACACTGCATCAGCTTGCTGGACATCTCCTTCTTTTGCCTCGGTCTCTCCCTATCCAGTGTTTTGCGCAGCCTCCTCTCCGAAGACTCTCGAGCCAAAGACTCACACTTTACTCACAGGGCACTTCCCTCACTGCCGCTCCCCAAGAGCTGCCTTGCTTATATTGACTGGCCAATTGCCTAATTTACAAACCAAATTCCTCAGTTGTCAACTGTTTTCCCCCTCTGACTCACTGGGGACTCTCCTCCCACTCGGGCAAGAGCCAATCAGTGCTTTCTCCTGCTTCTCGTTGTTGCTGTTGCTTCAAAATCCACGAGAACACTGAGACCTATCCATACAGAGCCAGAAGTGGTCTCCTTGTCCCGACTGCTGCTGCAATATTCCCCCGATGGGCCGTCACCCCAATAGTGTGCAGAAGGCAGTGCTTGTCGGAGAGGGGGAGAGCCACGGAGAGTCCTGCACTACCCGCTGCCTCATCTCACGGCCATCCATCTGGCTGAACCTCCGCTGGGAACGGGGACTGAGCCGATGGGACAGGGAGGAGGGAAGAAGAGGGTGAGAGGGATGGTGGATCGGGAGTGAGAGATGGGGAAGAACGGCGGACAGATCGACGGGGAGAAGGAAAGAGGAGAACAACTGGGAAGAGATGCAATGTTTTAAAGAGGAAGACAATAGAGAAATAGGGAGAGTGAGAGGCAGGTGACAAAGAGAGGGGGTAGGCAGAGAGAGAGATGTGGAGTTCCTGGGAGAGACAGTAGAGAGGGGGAGATGGAGGGGAAGGGAGAGGGTAGAGAGAAGGCGAGAGAAGGGGAGGGAATGAGAGGCAGGAGAGGGAGGCAGAGGAATGGAACGGGAGGCAGAGGGAAGTAGCTGGCGAGGGGGAGGGAGGCAGTGAGAGGCAGTAGAAGGCAGGGGAAGCAGTGGGAGTGGGTTGAGGAGGCAGTTGAGAGGGTGTGGACAGGAAGGGAGTGAGGAATGGGGTGGAGGGATGAGGGGGAGAGGGAGGGAAGGGTAATAGAGTCATAGATTGGTACAGTGTGGAAGCAGGCCATTCGGCCCAACTCACCCACACCCAACTCACCACTTGATCCATAACCCTCCAATCATGATCTCTCCTTGTACCTGGGATAGTCCCAGCCTCAACTACCTCCTCTGGCAGCTTGTTCCATACACCCACTTGTGTGGAAAAGTTACCCCTCGGATTCCTATTAAATCCTTTCCCCCTTCCACTTGAACTTATGTCCTATGGTCATTGATTCCCCCACTGGGTAAAATACTATGCATCCAGAGGGGGACAAGGAGGGTGTTGAGGAGGAGGGGGTTGGCGGAGGGAGAGGGAGAGAGAGGTACATGGAGTGGGACAGGCAGGGGGTTGAGGAGGAGGGGAGGGGGAGTTGGTGGAGGGAGAGGGAGAGGGAGGTGCAGGGAGGGGGACAGGCAGGGAGTTGGGGATGAGGGGAGGAGGAGTTGGTGGAGGGAGAGGGAGATGGAGGTGCAGGGAGGTGGAGTGGGAGGGGGACAGGCAGGGGGTTGAAGAGGTGGGAGGGCGTGTTGGTGGAGGGAGTGGTGCAGGGAGGTGCGGGGAGGTGCAGGGAGGTGGAGAGGGAGGGGGTTGGGGAGGAGGGGAAGGGGGGTTGGTGGAGGGAGAGGGAGGTGCAGGGAGGTGGAGTGGGAGGGGGACAGGCAGGGGGTTGAGGAGGAGGGGAGGGGGGGTTGGTGGAGGGAGAGGGAGAGGGAGGTGCAGGGAGGGAGACAGGCAGGGGTTGAGGAGGAGGGGAGGGGCAGTTGGTGGAGGGAGAGGTGCAGGGAGGTGCGGGGAGGTGCAGGGAGGTGGAGAGGGAGGGGGTTGGGGAGGAGGGGAGGGTGGGTTGGTGGAGGGAGAGGGAGGTGCAGGGAGGGGGACAGGGAGGGGGTTGAGGAGGAGGAGGAGTTCATGGAGGGAGAGGGGAGGGGGACAGGGAGAGGGGTGAAGGTGGGGGTGAGTGTGGGTGTGAGTGTCGGGGTGGGGGAGGGGGTGAGAGGGGTGCAGATGGTGGGGGAGGGGGTGCAGAGGGAGGGGTGAGTGTGGGGGTACATGGTGTAGGTATGTTACAAAACTTACCTTGAGCAGCGCTGCAGTTCTGCCGCTTCCCCTGTGCGCGACTTTGACGCCTTTCAGAGGGGGCGGGCTTAAAGTGCCATTTTTCCACAGACTGGGAAAATCGATCCGTCGGGCGATTTCGTTGCGGAAGAAAAATCGCTCCGACATTTCATGAATGAAGGTATTTTAAAATTACTCTAAATTATTTATTAACTGGAGTAATTTAAAAATCACCTTCAAAAGCCGTGAGAACCGACAACCGGAAGGATTTTGCGTAGGGGAGAAAAAAGGTAAATAGTTTATTTTTATATTAAAAGTTGGTTTTTCGGGAGGCTTTAATAACATTTTCATGTTGCGAAATGGGGTCCAAAAAAATGTATGAACAAACAGTATTTTTGCTGCCGACTTCACCGCTAACCGCAACGTTCCAATCCACCTCTTTCCACTAAAACCCAATCGCTAGTTGATTTAAATGGCCATTAATTTACAGGCATTAAACACAAAATTCCTTCCATTTGGCCCAGAAATTCATGAAAATGAGATTTAAAAATTATGTTATATTGTGGATTATTGTGTGAATGTTATTTGGACACTTAGGCAATTAAAAAAAAGTTTATCTTTTCTTAAGAAATGGATAGATGTTTAGATCTACTCATTGAATTTTGTAATTAGCTACAATTAGATAACTAACCAATTATATGCTTTAATTTCAGGTAATCCAAGTAAGATTGTTCCATATTTGTTTCAGAATGCTTCAATCAGAATGCGGCATTTAACACAATCATCCCCTCCAAGCTGTTTACCAAACTCGCAGAACTGGGTCTCTGCGCATCCCTCTGCAATTAGATCCTCGACTTCCTCATCCACAGACGACAGTCTGTTCGTATTGGTGGAAATGTGTCTTACTCGACATCAATCAGCACGGGACCACCTCAGGGCTGCGTGCTCAGCCCCCTGCTGTACTCATTCTATACTCATGACTGCGTAGCCGGTCATAACGCGTACTCCATCATCAAGTTTGCTGATGACACCACTGTTGTGGGACGTATCACTGATGGGGATGAGTCCGAGTATAGAAGAGAGATCGAGCGACTGTCCATATGGTGCCAGCAGAATAACCTGGCCCTCAACACCAGCAAAACCAAGGAACTGATTGTGGACTTTGGAAGGAGTAGGACGGGGACCCACAGTCCTGTTTATATCAACGGGTCGATGGTTGAAAGGGTCAAGAGCTTCAAATTCCTGGGCGTGCACATCTGTGAAGATCTTTCCTGGTCCGAGAACACAGATGCAATTATTAAGAAAGCTCATCAGCGCCTCTACTTCCTGAGAAGATTACGGAGAGTTGGTCTGTCAAGGAGGACTCTCTCTAACTTCTACAGGTGTACAGTAGAGAGCTTGCTGATTGGTTGCATCGTGGCTTGGTTTGGCAACTTGAGCGCCCTGGAGAGGAAAAGACTACAAAACGTAGTAAACACTGCCCAGTCCATCATCGGCTCTGACCTTCCTTCCATCGAGGGGATTTCTCGCAGTCGCTGCCTCAAAAAGGCTGGCAGCATCATCAAGGACCCACACCACCCTGGCCATGCACTCATCTCCATGCTACCTTCGGGTAGAAGGTACAGGAGCCTGAAGACTGCAATAACCCGGTTCAAGAATAGCTACTTCCCCACAGCCATCAGGCTAATAAACCTGGCTCGATACTCAGAACAATAATATCCCTCCCTCTGTTATTTGCACTTTATTAATTTATTAAGTCATGGGTGTATTTATGTATAGAATTGTAGTCAATGCCTTCTATGTTCTGTTGTGCTCTGCAAAGAAAGATGTTCATTGTCCTGTCAGGGACACATGACAATAAACTCTTTTGACTTTGACTTTGACTTTGGTGGCTAAGTTTGAAAATGCAAAAGGAGGTTTGGTTTGAAAATGCAAATGGTGATTTGTTTTGAAAATGCTAATGATGGTTTTGTTTGAAAATGCAACTGTTGGTTTTGTTTGAAAATCCAAAAAAGGAGGTTTGGTTTGAAAATGCAAAAGGTATGCTTTGAAACTGCAAAAGTTGGTTTGGTTTCAAAATGCAAATGGTGGATTGGTTTGCAAATTAAAAAGGTGGTTTCGTTTGAAAATGGAAAAGGAAATTTGGTTTGAAAATGCAAAAGAGTGTTTGGTTTGTAAATAAAAATGGTGGTTTGTGTTTGAAATGCAAAAGGGCTGTTTTGAAAATGCAAAACACAATTTTTTTAAATGCAAAAATATTTGCTTTGAAAATGCAAAAGGTTTGCTTTGGAAATGCAAAAGAGTTTGCGTTGAAAATGAAAAAGGAAATTTGGTTTGAAAATTAAAAAGATTGTTTGATTTGTAAAAATGGTGGTTTGTTTTGGAAATGCAAAGTTTGTTTTGGTTTGCAAATGTAAAAAGTAGTTTGCTTTGAAAATGCAAAAGGTGGTTTGGTTTGGAAATACATCAGGTGGTTTGGTTTAAAAATGGAAAAGGTTTGCTTTGAAAATGCAAAAGGTTGGCTTCGAAAATGCAAAAGCTAGTTTGCTTTGAAAATGCCAAACGTTGGCTTTGAAAATGCAAAAATTAGTTTGCTTTGAAAATTCAAAACGTGGTTTGTTTTCAAAATGCTTTGGATATGAAAAGACGGTTTGGTTTGAAAATGCAAATGGTGGTTTGCTTGGAAAAAGGAAAATATGGTTTGTTTTGAAATGCAAACGGTGGTTTGATTTGAAGTTGCAAAAAGTGGTTTGCTTTGAAAATGCAAAAGGTAATTTTGTTTGGAAATACAACGGGTTGTTTGGTTTAAAAATGGAAAAGGTTTGCTTTGAAAATGCAAAAGGTTTTCTTCGAAAATGCAAAAGCTATGCTTTGAAAATGCCAAACGTTGGCTTTGAAAATGCAAACATTAGTTTGCTTTGAAAATGCTAAAACGTGGTTTGGTTTGAAAATGCATAGGTGGTTTGGTTTGAAAATGCACAATGGTGGTATTGTTTAAAAATACAAATGGTGGTTTTGTTTGAAAATGCTAATGGTGGATTGGTTTGAAATTGCAAAAGTTTTGGTTTGGAAATGCAAATGGTTTGGTTTGAAAATTCATAAAGGTTTGGTTTGAAAATGCAAACGGTGGTTTGCTTTGAAAATGCAAAAGGTGGTTTGCTTTGAAAATGCAAAAAGTGGATTGCTTTGAAAATCCAAAAGGAGGTTTGGTTTGAAAATGCAAAAGGAGGTTTGGTTTGAAAATGCAAAAGGTGGTTTGCTTTGAAATTGTTACAGTGGTTTGCCTTGAAAACGGAAAAGGTGGTTTGCTATTAAAATGCAAATTGTGGTTTGCTTTGAAAATGCAAAAAATGGTTTGCTTTGAAAATGCAAAAGGTGGTTTGCTTTGAAAATGCAAAAGGTGGTTTTCTATGAAAATGGAAAAGGTTGGCTTTGAAAATGCAAAAGTTAGTTTGCTTTGAAAATGCAAATGGTTGTTTGGTTTGAAAATGCACAAGGTGGTTTGGTTTGAAAATGCAAAATGGCAGTATTGTTTGAAAATCCAAATGGTGGTTTTTTTTGAAAATGCTAATGGTGCTGTGGTTTGAAAATGCAAAATATTTGGTTTGAAAATGCGTAAAGGTTTGGTTTGAAAATGCAAATTGTGGTTTGCTTTGAAAGCGCAAATGGTGGTTAGTTTTGAAAATGCAAACGGTTTGCTTTGAAAATGCAAAAGGAAGTTTGGTTTGAAACAGCAAAAGATTGTATGGTATGAAAATGCAATTTGAGTTTTTTTTTGAAAATGCAAAATATGATTTGGTTTGAAAGCGGAAAAGGATTGCTTTGAAAAGGCAAAAGGTGCTTTGGTTTGAAAATGCAAAAGGTGGTTTGCTTTGAAAATGCAAAAGGTGGTTAGCTTTGAAAATGCAAAAAGTGGTTTTCCTTTAAAATGCAAAAGCTGGTTAGCTTTGAAAATGCAAAAAATGGTTTTCTTTTAAAATGCAAAAGCGTGTTTTCTTTGAAAATGCTAAAGTAGGTTTGCTATTAAAATGCAAATCGTGGTTTGATTTGAAAATGCAAAAGGTGGTTGGCTTTGAAAATGAAAAAGGTTGTTTTGTTTGAAAATGCAAAAGGTCGTTTGCTTTAAAAATGCAAAAGATAGATTGCTTTGAAAATGCTAAATGTGGCTTGCCTTGAAAACGGAAAACATTGTTTGCATTGAAAATGCAATAGTTGGTTTGCTTGGAAAATGCTAAAATTGGTTTGTTTTGAAAATGCAAAATGTTTGCTTTGAAAATGCAAAAGGAAGTTTGGTTTGAAACAGCAAAAGATTGTATGGTATGAAAATGCAAATTGAGTTTGTTTTTGAAAATGCAAAATATGATTTGGTTTGAAAGTGAAAAAAGTTTGCTTTGAAAATGCAAAAGGTGCTTTGGTTTGAAAATGCAAAGGTGGTTTGCTCTGAAAATGCAAAAGTTAGTTTGCTTTGAAAATGCAAATGGTGGTTTGGTTTGAAAATACAAAAGGTGGTTAGCTTTGAAAATGCAAAAAGTGGTTTTCCTTTAAAATGCAAAAGCTGGTTAGCTTTGAAAATGCAAAAAGTGTTTTTTTTTAATGCAAAAGCTGGTTTGCTTTGAAAATGCTACAGTGGGTTTGCTATTAAAATGCAAATCGTGGTTTGATTTGAAAATACAAAAGGTAGTTTGCTTTGAAAATGAAAAAGGTGGTTTTGTTTGAAAATGCAAAAGGTCGTTTGCTTTAAAAATGCAAAAGATGGATTGCTTTGAAAATGCTAAAGTTGGTTTGCCTTGAAAACGGAAAACATGGCTTGCATTGAAAATGCAAAAGTTGGTTTGCTTTGAAAATGCTAAAAGTGGTTTGCTTTGAAAATGCAAAAGGTTTGCTCTGAAAATGCAAAAGGAAGTTTGGTTTGCAACAGCAAAAGATTGTATGGTATGAAAATGCAAATTGAGTTTTTTTTTGAAAATGCAAAATATGATATGGTTTGAAAGCGGAAAAAGATTGCTTTGAAAAGGCAAAAGGTGCTTTGGTTTGAAAATGCAAAAGGTGGTTTGCTTTGAAAATGCAAAAGGTGGTTAGCTTTGAAAATGCAAAAAGTGGTTTTCCTTTAAAATGCAAAAGCTGGTTAGCTTTGAAAATGCAAAAAATGGTTTTCTTTTAAAATGCAAAAGCTTGTTTTCTTTGAAAATGCTAAAGTAGGTTTGCTATTAAAATGCAAATCGTGGTTTGATTTGAAAATGCAAAAGGTGGTTGGCTTTGAAAATGAAAAAGGTGGTTTTGTTTGAAAATGCAAAAGGTCGTTTGCTTTAAAAATGCAAAAGATAGATTGCTTTGAAAATGCTAAATGTGGCTTGCCTTGAAAACGGAAAACATTGTTTGCATTGAAAATGCAATAGTTGGTTTGCTTTGAAAATGCTAAAAGTGGTTTGCTTTGAAAATGCAAAAGGTTTGCTCTGAAAATGCAAAAGGAAGTTTGGTTTGCAACAGCAAAAGATTGTATGGTATGAAAATGCAACTTGAGTTTTTTTTTGAAAATGCAAAATATGATATGGTTTGAAAGTGGAAAAAGTTTGCTTTGAAAATGCAAAAGGTGCTTTGGTTTGAAAATGCAAAAGGTGGTTTGCTTTGAAGATGCAGAAGTTAGTTTGCTTTGAAAATGCAAATGGTGGTTTGGTTTGAAAATGCAAAAGGTGGTTAGCTTTGAAAATGCATAAAGTGGTTTTCCTTTAAAATGCAAAAGCTGGTTAGCTTTGAAAATGCAAAAAGTGGTTTTATTTTAAAATGCAAAAGGTGGTTTGCTTTGAAAATGCTAAAGTAGGTTTGCTATTCAAATGCAAATCGTGGTTTGATTTGAAAATTCAAAAGATGGTTTTGTTTGAAAATGCAAATGGTCGTTTGCTTTAAAAATGCAAAAGATAGATTGCTTTGAAAATGCTAAAGGTGGTTTGCCTTGAAAACGGAAAACATGGTTTGCATTGAAAATGCAGAAGTTGGTTTGCTTTGAAAATGCTAAAAATGGTTTGCTTTGAACATGCAAAAGGTTTGATTTGAAAATGCAAAAGGAAGTTTGGTTTGAAACAGCAAAAGATTGTATGGTATGAAAATGCAAATTGAGTCTTTTTTTGAAAATGCAAAATATGATTTGGTTTGAAAGTGGAAAAAGTTTGCTTTGAAGATGCAAAACGTGCTTTGGTTTGAAAATGCAATGGCTGGTTTGGTTTCAAAATGTAAAATGATGGTTTGATTTGAAAAATCAATTTGTGGTTTTGTTTGAAAATGCAAATGGCAGTTTGCTTTGAAAATGCAGAAGGTGGTTTGGTTTGGAAATACATCAGGTGGTTTGGTTTAAAAATGGAAAAGGTTTGCTTTGAAAATGCAAAAGGTTGGCTTCGAAAATGCAAAAGCTAGTTTGCTTTGAAAATGCCAAACGTTGGCTTTGAAAATGCAAAAATTAGTTTGCTTTGAAAATTCAAAACGTGGTTTGTTTTCAAAATGCTTTGGATATGAAAAGACGGTTTGGTTTGAAAATGCAAATGGTGGTTTGCTTGGAAAAAGGAACATATGGTTTGTTTTGAAATGCAAACGGTGGTTTGATTTGAAGTTGCAAAAAGTGGTTTGCTTTGAAAATGCAAAAGGTCATTTTGTTTGGAAATACAACGGGTTGTTTGGTTTAAAAATGGAAAAGGTTTGCTTTGAAAATGCAAAAGGTTTGCTTCGAAAATGCAAAAGCTATGCTTTGAAAATGCCAAACGTTGGCTTTGAAAATGCAAACATTAGTTTGCTTTGAAAATGCTAAAACGTGGTTTGGTTTGAAAATGCATAGGTGGTTTGGTTTGAAAATGCACAATGGTGGTATTGTTTAAAAATACAAATGGTGGTTTTGTTTGAAAATGCTAATGGTGGATTGGTTTGAAATTGTAAAAGTTTTGGTTTGGAAATGCAAATGGTTTGGTTTGAAAATGCAAACGGTGGTTTGGTTTGAAAATGCAAACGGTGGTTTGCTTTGAAAATGCAAAAGGTGGTTTGCTTTGCAAATGCAAAAAGTGGTTTGCTTTGAAAATCCAAAAGGAGGTTTGGTTTGAAAATGCAAAAGGAGGTTTGGTTTGAAAATGCAAAAGGTGGTTTGCTTTGAAATTGTTAAAGTGGTTTGCCTTGAAAACGGAAAAGGTGGTTTGCTATTAAAATGCAAATCGTGGTTTGCTTTGAAAATGCAAAAAATGGTTTGCTTTGAAAATGCAAAAGGTGCTTTGCTTTGAAAATGGAAAAGGTGGTTTTCTATGAAAATGGAAAAGGTTGGCTTTGAAAATGCAAAAGTTAGTTTGCTTTGAAAATGCAAATGGTTGTTTGGTTTGAAAATGCACAAGGTAGTTTGGTTTGAAAATGCAAAATGGCAGTATTGTTTGAAAATCCAAATGGTGTTTTTTTTTTAAATGCTAATGGTGGTGTGGTTTGAAAATGCAAAATATTTGGTTTGAAAATGCGTAAAGGTTTGGTTTGAAAATGCAAATTGTGGTTTGCTTTGAAAGCGCAAATAGTGGTTAGTTTTGAAAATGCAAAAGGTTTGCTTTGAAAATGCAAAAGGAAGTTTGGTTTGAAACAGCAAAAGATTGTATGGTATGAAAATGCAAATTGAGTTTTTTTTTTGAAAATGCAAAATATGATTTGGTTTGAAAGCGGAAAAAGTTTGCTTTGAAAAGGCAAAAGTTGCTTTGGTTTGAAAATGCAAAAGGTGGTTTGCTTTGAAAATGCAGAAGTTAGTTTGCTTTGAAAATGCAAATGGTGGTTTGGTTTGAAAATGCAAAAGGTGGTTAGCTTTGAAAATGCAAAAAGTGGTTTCCTTTAAAATGCAAAAGCTGGTTAGCTTTGAAAATGCAAAAAGTGGTTTTCTTTTAAAATGCAAAAGCTGGTTTGCTTTGAAAATGCTAAAGTAGGTTTGCTATTAAAATGCAAATCGTGGTTTGATTTTAAAATGCAAAAGGTGGTTGGCTTTGAAAATGAAAAACGTGGTTTTGTTTGAAAATGCAAAAGGTCGTTTGCTTTAAAAATGCAAAAGATAGATTGCTTTGAAAATGCTAAAGGTGGCTTGCCTTGAAAACGGAAAACATGGTTTGCATTGAAAATGCAATAGTTGGTTTGCTTTGAAAATGCTAAAAGTTGTTTGCTTTGAACATGCAAAAGGTTTGATTTGAAAATGCAAAAGGAAGTTTGGTTTGAAACAGCAAAAGATTGTATGGTATGAAAATGCAAATTGAGTTTTTTTTTGAAAATGCAAAATATGATTTGGTTTGAAAGTGGAAAAAGTTAGCTTTGAAGATGCAATACGTGCTTTGGTTTGAAAATGCAATGGCTGGTTTGGTTTCAAAATGTAAAATGATGGTTTGATTTGAAAAATCAATTTGTGGTTTTGTTTGAAAATGCAAATGGCAGTTTGCTTTGAAAATGCAGAAGGTGGTTTGGTTTGGAAATACATCAGGTGGTTTGGTTTAAAAATGGAAAAGGTTTGCTTTGAAAATGCAAAAGGTTGGCTTCGAAAATGCAAAAGCTAGTTTGCTTTGAAAATGCCAAACGTTGGCTTTGAAAATGCAAAAATTAGTTTGCTTTGAAAATTCAAAACGTGGTTTGTTTTCAAAATGCTTTGGATATGAAAAGACGGTTTGGTTTGAAAATGCAAATGGTGGTTTGCTTGGAAAAAGGAAAATATGGTTTGTTTTGAAATGCAAACGGTGGTTTGATTTGAAGTTGCAAAAAGTGGTTTGCTTTGAAAATGCAAAAGTCATTTTGTTTGGAAATACAACGGGTTGTTTGGTTTAAAAATGGAAAAGGTTTGCTTTGAAAATGCAAAAGGTTTGCTTCGAAAATGCAAAAGCTATGCTTTGAAAATGCCAAACGTTGGCTTTGAAAATGCAAACATTAGTTTGCTTTGAAAATGCTAAAACGTGGTTTGGTTTGAAAATGCATAGGTGGTTTGGTTTGAAAATGCACAATGGTGGTATTGTTTAAAAATACAAATGGTGGTTTTGTTTGAAAATGCTAATGGTGGATTGGTTTGAAATTGCAAAAGTTTTGGTTTGGAAATGCAAATGGTTTGGTTTGAAAATTCATAAAGGTTTGGTTTGAAAATGCAAAAAGTGGTTTGCTTTGAAAATCCAAAAGGAGGTTTGGTTTGAAAATGCAAAAGGAGGTTTGGTTTGAAAATGCAAAAGGTGGTTTGCTTTGAAATTGTTAAAGTGGTTTGCCTTGAAAACGGAAAAGGTGGTTTGCTATTAAAATGCAAATCATAGAAACATAGAAAATAGGTGCAGGAGTAGGCCATTCGGCCCTTCGAGCCTGCACCGCCATTCAATGTGATCATGGCTGATCATCCAACTCAGTATCCCGTACCTGCCTTCTCTCCATACCCCCTGATCCCTTTAGCCACAAGTGCCACATCTAAGGCCCTATTAAATATAGCCAATGAACTGGCCTCAACTACCTTCTGTGGCAGAGAATTCCAGAGACTCAGCACTCTCTGTGTAAAGAATGTTTTCCTCATTTCGGTCCTAAAGGAATTCCCCCTTATCCTTAGACTGTGACCCCTTGTTCTGGTCTCTCCCAACATCGGGAACAATCTTCCAGCATCTAGCTTGTCCAACCCCTTAAGAATTTTGTAAGTTTCTATAAGATCCCCCCTCAATCTTCTAAATTCCATCGAGTACAAACCGAGTCTATCCAATCTTTCCTCATATGAAAGTCCTGACATCCCAGGAATCAGTCTGGTGAATCTTCTCTGTACCCCCTCTATGGCAAGGATGTCTTTCCTCAGATTTGGAGACCAAAACTGTACGCAGTACTCCAGGTGTGGCCTCACCAAAACCCTGTACAACTGCAGTAGAACCTCCCTGCTCCTATACTCAAATCCTTTCGCTATGAATGCTAACATACCATTTGCTTTCTTCACTGCCTGCTGCACCTGCATGCCTACTTTGAATGACTGGTGTACCATGACACCCAGGTCTCGTTGCATCTCCCCCTTTCCTAATCTGCCACCATTCAGATAATAGTCTACCCTCATGTTTTTGCCACCAAAGTGGATAACCTCACATTTATCCACATTATACTGCAAATCGTGGTTTGCTTTGAAAATGCAAAAAATAGTTTGCTTTGAAAATGCAAAAGGTGGTTTGCTTTGAAAATGCAAAAGGTGGTTTTCTATGAAAATGGAAAAGGTTGGCTTTGAAAATGCAAAAGTTAGTTTGCTTTGAAAATACTAATGGTGGTGTGGTTTGAAAATGCAAAATATTTGGTTTGAAAATGCGTAAAGGTTTGGTTTGAAAATGCAAATTGTGGTTTGCTTTGAAAGCGCAAATAGTGGTTAGTTTTGAAAATGCAAAAGGTTTGCTTTGAAAAATGCAAAAGGAAGTTTGGTTTGAAACAGCAAAAGATTGTATGGTATGAAAATGCAAATTGAGTTTTTTTTTGAAAATGCAAAATATGATTTGGTTTGAAAGCGGAAAAAGTTTGCTTTGAAAAGGCAAAAGGTGCTTTGGTTTGAAAATGCAAAAGGTGGTTTGCTTTGAAAATGCAAAAGTTAGCTTGCTTTGAAAATGCAAATGGTGGTTTGGTTTGAAAATGCAAAAGGTGGTTAGCTTTGAAAATGCAAAAAGTGGTTTTCTTTTAAAATGCAAAAGCTGGTTTGCTTTGAAAATGCTAAAGTAGGTTTGCTATTAAAATGCAAATCGTGGTTTGATTTTAAAATGCAAAAGGTGGTTAGCTTTGAAAATGCAAAAAGTGGTTTTCTTTTAAAATGCAAAAGCTGGTTTGCTTTGAAAATGCTAAAGTAGGTTTGCTATTAAAATGCAAATCGTGGTTTGATTTTAAAATGCAAAAGGTGGTTGGCTTTGAAAATGAAAAAGGTGGTTTTGTTTGAAAATGCAAAAGGTCGTTTGCTTTAAAAATGCAAAAGATAGATTGCTTTGGAAATGCTAAAGGTGGCTTGCCTTGAAAACGGAAAACATGGTTTGCATTGAAAATGCAGAAGTTGGTTTGCTTTGAAAATGCTAAAAGTGGTTTGCTTTGAACATGCAAAAGGTTTGATTTGAAAATGCAAAAGGAAGTTTGGTTTGAAACAGCAAAAGATTGTATGGTATGAAAATGCAAATTTAGTTTTTTTTTGAAAATGCAAAATATGATTTGGTTTGAAAGCGGAAAAAGTTTGCTTTGAAAAGGCAAAAGGTGCTTTGGTTTGAAAATGCAAAAGGTGGTTTGCTTTGAAAATGCAAAAGTTAGCTTGCTTTGAAAATGCAAATGGTGGTTTGGTTTGAAAATGCAAAAGGTGGTTAGCTTTGAAAATGCAAAAAGTGGTTTTCTTTTAAAATGCAAAAGCTGGTTTGCTTTGAAAATGCTAAAGTAGGTTTGCTATTAAAATGCAAATCGTGGTTTGATTTTAAAATGCAAAAGGTGGTTAGCTTTGAAAATGCAAAAAGTGGTTTTCTTTTAAAATGCAAAAGCTGGTTTGCTTTGAAAATGCTAAAGTAGGTTTGCTATTAAAATGCAAATCGTGGTTTGATTTTAAAATGCAAAAGGTGGTTGGCTTTGAAAATGAAAAAGGTGGTTTTGTTTGAAAATGCAAAAGGTCGTTTGCTTTAAAAATGCAAAAGATAGATTGCTTTGGAAATGCTAAAGGTGGCTTGCCTTGAAAACGGAAAACATGGTTTGCATTGAAAATGCAGAAGTTGGTTTGCTTTGAAAATGCTAAAAGTGGTTTGCTTTGAACATGCAAAAGGTTTGATTTGAAAATGCAAAAGGAAGTTTGGTTTGAAACAGCAAAAGATTGTATGGTATGAAAATGCAAATTTAGTTTTTTTTTGAAAATGCAAAATATGATTTGGTTTGAAAGCGGAAAAAGATTGCTTTGAAGATGCAAAACGTGCTTTGGTTTGAAAATGCAATGGCTGGTTTGGTTTCAAAATGTAAAATGATGGTTTGATTTGAAAAATCAATTTGTGGTTTTGTTTGAAAATGCAAATGGCAGTTTGCTTTGAAAATGCAGAAGGTTTGGTTTGAAAATGCAAATGGCGGTTTATCTCGAAAATTCAAATTTGCTTTGAAAATGGAAACGGTGGTTTGCTTTGAACATGCGAAAGAAGGTTTGGTTTGAAAGTGCAAAGGGTTTGGCTTGAAAATGCAAAAGGTGGTATGCTTTGAAAATGCTGCAGGTGGTTTGTTAAAAAATGCAGATGGTAGTTTGCTTTGAAAATGTAAAAGGTGGTTTACATAGAAAATGCAAAAGTCGGTTTGCATTGAAAATGCAAAATATGGTTTGCTGGTAAAAAGCAAAAAGTGGTTTGCTTTGAAAATGCAAAAAGTTTGCTTTGAAAATCCAAATGGTGGTTTGCTTTGAAAATGCAAAAGGTGGTTTCCATTGAAAATGCTTTGGAAATGACAAAGTGGTTTGGTTTGAAAATGCAAAAACGTGGTTTGCTTTGAACGGTAGGTTTGCTATTAAAATGCAGATTGATTTGAAAATGCAAAAGGTTTGCTTTGAAAATGCAAAGGGTTCTTTGCTTTGAAAATTCAAAAGGTTCTTTGCATTGAAAATGTAAATGTGGCTTACTTTGAAAATCCAAATGGTGGTTTGCTTTGAAATTGCAAAAGGTGGTTTGGTTTGGACATTCAAAAGGTTTGGTTTGAAAATGAATAAAGGTTTGGATTGAAAATGCAAACGGTGGTTTGGTTTGAAAATGCAAAAAGTGTTTTGCGTTGTAAATGCAAAAAGTGGTTTGGTTTGACAATGCAAAAGGTGTTTTTTTTGGAAAATGCAAAAGGTTGTTTGCCTTGAAAAAACATATGGTGGTTTCCTTTAAAAATGCCTAAAGGTTTGCTTTGAAAATGCAAATGGTGTTTTTTTGGAAATGCAAAAGATGGTTTGATTTGAAAATGGAAAAGGTTTGCTTTGAAAATGCAAAATGTTGGCTTTGAAAATGCAATAGTTCGTTTGCTTTGACAATGCAAAAGTTAGTTTGGTTTGAAAATGCAAAGGGTGATTTTGTTTGAATATGCTAATGGTGGTTTGGATTGAAAATGCAAAAGGTTTGGTTTGAAAATGCAGAAGGTTTCGTTTGAAAATGCAAATGGCGGTTTAGTTTGAAAATTCAAATTTGCTTTGAAAATGGCTAATATGCTTCGAAAGTGCAAACAGAGGTTTGGAGTGAAAGTGCAAAAGGTTTGCCGTGAAAAATGCAAACGTTTGCTTTGAAAATGCAAAAGTTGGTATTCTTTTTGAAAATGCAAAAGGTGGTTTGCTTTGAAAATGCTAAAGGTGGTTTGCTTTTAAAATGCCAAAAGTGGTTTGCTTTGAAAATGCAAACGTTTGTTTGCATTGAAAATTTAAAAAGTGGTTTGCTTTGAAAATCCAAATGGTGGTTTGCTTTGAAAATGCAAAAGGTGGTTTGCTTTGAAAATGCTTTGGAAATTAAAAGATGGTTTGTTTTGAAAATGCAAAAGTAGGTTTACTATTCAAATGCAAATCGTGGTTTGATTCGAAAATGCAAAATGTGGTTTGCTTTGAAAATGCAAAAGCTGGTTCTGTATGAAAATTATAAATGTTTGCTTTGAAAGTGTAAATAGGTTTGATTTAAAAATGCAAAATGTTTGCTTTGAAATTGCATAAGGTGGTTTGGTTCCAAAATGCAAATGGTGTTTTGCTTAGGAAATAGAACAGGAAGTTTGCTTTGAGTGCATGGGGGGGGGAGGGTGAGGGGAAATGGACCGTATGCAAGAGTTAGGAGGTGCAGGGAAGAGGGGTAACAAGGTGAACTGCCACCACACCAGTCGTGGGCAACTGGACTGCAAACCCACCAGCCATGAATAAGTGAACTGCCAGCCCACCAGTTGTAAGTGAATGGAGTGCCAGCCCACCAGTTATGACTTAGTGAACTGCAAGTTCGCCAGCTATGACTCACTGAACTGCAAGTCCAAGAAACCATTCAGTCCACAATGTCCATACTAGCCCCCTGGAAACCAGTCCCTTCGCTCCACAACACTCATACTAGCGCTCCAGAGGTCCACGCAAGGATAAACTTCCCTCCTTCATTGATGTGATCTGAGAAAAAGATGAAAATATCTAACATTGATTGCCCATCCTCCCCCCTTCTCTCTCACAGACTCTGTCACCAGCTGAATTTCTGGCAGTTTCTGAGCTGCGAGCGCACCAGGCCTGAGTTTCCATTCGGCCCACAATTTCCATACTAGCCCTCGGTAAACCACCCTTCGGCGCACAAAACCAATGTCAGTGCTCCAGAAACCCACCCCCCCACTGACCAGCAATATTGAAATTGGTGGAGAGGTGGAATATTGCGTTGGGGGACCATCCCTCCCGTGTGATTCTTGGACCCAACGGGTCCGACTAAGTCTAGCGTACTTATACACGAATAAGTTTGGACGAACATCTTACTGGTTTTGCTACTACAATAAATAAACTATTAATCAAGAGATTGTGTTTGGAAGATTTCCCTTTCAACAGCATTGAATGTCTCGGGGAGAGCTCGAGAGTGCGTTTCGATTATCCTCAAGCCTTGTCCTCAATCATAGTAACTAAAGGAAAGAATCCTTGAAACTATGTGAAAAACTGTCACTTTAAGTACTAGCCCAGATTATGACGCTCCATCAGTAGTATCCCACCACAGTCTGCCCCTCCATCAGTACCACCATAGTGTGTCCCTCCATTAGTACCACCACAGTGTGTCCCTCCATCAGTACCACCACAGTGTGTCCCTCCATCAGTACCACCACAGTGTGCCCCTCCATCAGTACCACCACAGTGTGTCCCTCCATCAGTCCCACCACAGTGTGTCCCTCCATCAGTACCACCACAGTGTGTCTCTCCATCAGTGCCACCACAGTGTGTCCCTCCTTCAGTACCACCACAGTGTGTCCCTCCATCAGTACCACCACAGTGTGTCCCTCCATCAGTACCCCCACAGTGTGTCCCTCCATCAGTACCTCCAGTGTGTCCCTCCATCAGTACCATCACAGTGTGTCCCTCCATCAGTACCACCACAGTGTGTCCCTCCATCAGTACCACCACAGTGTGTCCCTCCATCAGTACCACCACAGTGTGTCCCTCCATCAGTACCACCACAGTGTGTCACTCCCACCAGTTCGCCTATCGCGCAAACAGGTTCACAGAAGATGCCAACACCGTAGCTCTCCACTCTGTGCTGAGCCACCTGGAGCAGGTTCAGAGCTACGTCCGGATGCTCTTTGTGGATTACAGCTCAGCTTTCAATACTATCATCCCGGACATTCTCATCGACAAACTGGTCACTCTCGGCCTCCCCACTCTCACATGTGCCTGGATAAAGGACTTCCTCACCAACCGGCCCCAGACTGTGAGACTCGGCCCCCACCTCTCCTCCACTCGCATGTTGAGTACCGGCTCCCCACAGGGCTGTGTGCTAAGCCTCTTCCTATACTGTCTCTACACCCACGACTGTAGTCCGGCCCACAACAACAACCGAATCGTCAAGTTTACTGACGACACTACAGTAGTCGGACTCATCTCAAGGGGAGACGAGGCAGCCTACAGAGAGGAAGTCCTGAAGTTGACAGCCTGGTGCTCAGAAAACAACCTGGCTCTGAACACCAAGAAAACCAAAGAGCTCATTGTCGACTTCAGGAAGCACAGCACCGACTTAGCCCCCTTATACATCAACGGCGAGTGTGTGGAGAGGGTCCACACCTTCCGATTTCTCGGCGTCCACATCTCCGCTGACATCTCCTGGACAGACAACATCACAGCGGTCATCAAGAAGGCTCAGCAGCGCCTGCACTTCCTGAGGGTCCTCAGGAAGCACAACCTGGACTCTAACCTGCTGCTGACCTTCTACCGCTCGTCCATTGAGAGAGAGCCTGTTGACATACTGCATTACAGCATGGTACGGCAGCTGCACCATGACAGACTGGGAGAGGCTTCAGAGGGTAGTCAGGGCAGCACAGAAGATCATCGGCAGCCCTCTCCCCTCTCTGATGGACATTTACACCTCCCGCTGCCTCAGCAGGGCGAAGAACATTATCAAGGACAGCTCCCATCCTGCATTTGGCCTGTTCAACCTGCTACCCTCAGGGAGGCGCTATAGGTGCATCAGCACAAGGACAAATAGACTCAAGAACAGTTTCTTTCCAAAATCCATCATCTCCCTGAACTCACACATGCACTGACTTCACAGCCTAACCCCCGGAATTTCATCTATCCACCCACTGTAATTTGTACTGTAACTGTAATTTCCAATATGTGCAATAACCCATACTGGATATAGGAATCTTATTATCCATTCTATTTATTCATTGCCTTTTTATAGATATGTATATAGCGCTGCATAAACTGTGCACCTTATCCCCCCCCTTTTGTTTTGCACTGAGCAGGAGCAGGTTTTAATCTAATTGAACATGTGTATATTGACAATAAAAGGCATTCTGATTCTGATTCTGATTCCACCAGTACCACTACAGTGTGTCACTGCGTCAGGACCGCCCCATTTTTAACCCTCCATCAATACTATCCCACTGTGCGTCCCTCCATCAGTGGACGGAGAGAGGGCAGCCCAGAGAGGGGGATTATAGAGCGTAGGAGAGAGAGCAACAGTTCAGAGAGAGTTACATCAGTAAAGATGGAGGGAGGGAAAAAGAGCGCAGGGAGAGGTGCGGCATCATTCGCCGTTTTATTTAGGGTTTAGGACAATTAGATCATTTTAGTCCGAGGTGATGTGTTGAACTAATCCTCAACCTGTGGAGAAATTTAAACTGGGCACCAGAAGCCCTGAGAGGGTCCCTGGAATTTGGCATTGCCTTGCTGAGTGAAACGGATTGAAGGGAATCAGACAATCAACATGAGGTGGAGAGTTGGATCTGATGGAGTTTGCAACAATATCCCC
>CAUPSL010001111.1:0-66308 GCA_963514005.1 Raja brachyura
CTCCCTCTCTCTCTCCCCTCTCTCTCTCTCTCTCTCTCTCTCTCTCTGCCTCCCTCTCTCTCTCTCTCTCTCTCTCTCTCTCTCACACATACACACACACACACACACACACACACACACACACACACACTCTCTCTCTCTCTCTCTCTCTCTCTCTCTCTCTTTCACACTGATCACATGCAGAGACTGACCGGGCAGAGTGACCAATATAATCAGGAACGAACACAGGGAGAACATGGTGCCCGGCTTCAGACCCGATCAGAAGGCAGATTACTTTCAAGAGGTTGATACCCTTTAACTGATATTGGAGATTAAGATCAGATCCGGGCACCTTCCCTTTGTGTGCGACAGGGGGCGTCCCCCTATTTAAGGATTGGCTGCATATCAGAGCTGGGCCTATCGGGACACGAATCAGTCTGACCGGTGGCTTAGTTTCTCTCCGAGGCTGGTTTTGACGCCTCATTACATTCCCATCAGTCTGAAGAAGGGTCTCGACCCGAAACATCACCCATTCCTTCTCTCCAGAGATGCTGCCTGTCCGGTGACTTACTCCAGCATTTCGAGTCAACATTCCCCAACTCTTTCTCTCCATCGCCACCGCCACTTCCATCTCTGTCTCCCTTACTTCCCCTCACTTTCTCACTCATTCGTCACCCGTCTTTCTCTCTCGTGGTCTTCCTCAATACTCACTCCCCCTCCCTTTCACATTCTCCCCCTTCAACTTCAAGTTCAAGTGAGTTTATTGTCATGTGTCCCTGATAGGACAATGAAATTCTTGCTTTGCATCATAACGTAGAAGGCATTTATTACAAAACAGATCAGTGTGTCCATATACCATATATAAATATATACACACATGAATAAATAAACTAATAAACTATTACAGTGCAAATAACAGATAATGGGTTATTTGTTGTCAGAGTTTTGTCCGAGCCAGGTTCAATAGCCTGATGGCCGTGGGGAAGTAGCTATTCCTGAACCTGGACGTTGCAGTCTTCAGGTTCCTGCACCTTCTACCTGCAGGTAGCGGGGAGATGAGTGTGTGGCCAGGATGGTGTGGGTCTTTGATGATACTGCCAGTTTTTTTGAGGCAGCGACTGCGATAAATCTTCTTGGTGGAAGGAAGATCGGAGCCGATGATGGACTGGGCAGTGCTTCTCTCCGCTCCTTGCAAGTAATATATACATGCCTTTCTATATCTTTTCTCGCGTCCAACTACCAGAACTATGGCCGAGCCTAATAGGGGCAACAATTATAATGGCGCGGGCTCATCTTCTCTCCCCGGTTGTCTCCTGCCCCCCCCCTTTCCTTTTTCTCGCTCGTTCGCTCTTTCTTTCCCTCTCCTCTCCCTCTTCCTCTCTCTCCCCTCCCCCCTCTCTCTCTCTCTCTCTCTCAATCTCGCTCTCCTGTCTCTCTCTCTATCTATCTATCTATCTATCTATCTATCTATCTATCTATCTATCTATCTATCTATCTATCTATCTAACTATCTATCTATCTATCTATCTATCTATCTATCTATCTATCTATCTATCTATCTATCTATCTATCTATCTATCTATCTCACACACACACACTCTCACTCTCTTTCTTTCTCCCTCCCCCCTCTCTCTCTCGTACTCCCCCCCCTCTCTCTCTCTCTCACACTCTCTCTCTCTCTCTCTCTCTCCCTCTCGCTCTCTCTCCTCTCTCTCTCTCTCTCTTGCTCTCTCTCTCTCGCTCTCTCTCTCTCCCTGTCTCTCTCTCTCTCTCCCTCTCTCTCTCTTTCTCTCTCTCTCCCTTACCTCGCTCGATCTTGTGTTACAGGTCAGCGTCCCTTCCGCTTGACTGGTCCCACGCACCATCTAGTGGACGCTCACTGCAACAGCTAGAGCCGGTTTTTGTCCGGATCCGCCGTCTCCCTGCAACAGTGTGGGTTCATGGCACAGAGATACACGGCGGAGTCGGACACCAGAGCCCCGGAGAGAGTTAAATGAGACATCTTCTTGTCTCGCTGCAATTCACTGGTAAACCTCAGCGGACATTCGGAGACGGCTTCACCTTTCCCGATAAATCTATTCTCAGCAAGTATTCAGGAGATTGCCCGCGATGCTGAATATACCAAATATATATGACGTAGCGCCGTTGTAAGTACAGTTCATTGTTGTGGTCTGTCCATCCTGAAGCGTTGATTCACGAGGTTCACTGATTCTTGCCCACTCGTTCCTGCAATAAAGTACAGAGATGATGAAAAGCCTGGACTAACATTGAACCCACGGGACACACACTGATCACACGCAGAGACTGACCGGGCAGGGTGACCAATATAATCAGGAACGAACACAGGGAGAGCATGGTGCCCGGCTTCAGACCCGATCGGAAGGCAGATTACTTTCAAGAGTTTCATACCCTTTTACTGATATTGGAGATTAAGATGAGATCCGGGGCACCTTCCCTTTGTGTACGACAGGGGGCGTCCCCCTGTTTGAGGATTGGCTGGCATATCAGAGCTGGGCCTATCGGGACACGGATCAGTCTGACCGGTGGCTCAGTTTCTCTCCGAGGCTGGTTTTGACGTTTCATTACATTCCCCATCAGTCTGAAGAAGGGTCTCGACCCGAAACGTCACCCATTCCTTCTCTCCAGACATGCTGCCTGTCCCGCTTAGTTACACCAGCATTTCGAGTCAACATTCCCCAACTCTCTCTCTCCATCGCCAGCGCCACTTCCATCTCTGTCTCCCTTACTTCCCCTCACTTTCTCACCCAGTCGTCACCCATCTTTTACTCTCGTGTTCTTTCTCAATACTCACTCCCCCCTCCCCTTTCACATTCGCCCCTTCTATCCCTCCACTCCTTGCACGTAGTATATATATATGCCTTTCCATATCGCTCCTCACGTCCAACTAACACAACTATGGCCGAGCCTAGTAGGGGCAACAATTAGAATTTTCGCTGGCTCATCTTCTCTCCCCGATTGTCTCCTGCCCCCCCTTTCTTTTTTCTCGCTCGTTAGCTCTTTCTTTTCCTACTCTCCCTCTTCCTCTCCCCTCCCCCTCCTCTCTCTCTCTCTCTCTCTCTCCCTCTCCCTCTCTCTCTCTCCCTCTCTCTATCTCCCGCCCTCCACACCACCCCACTCTAAATAGCCCATTCTTTATTCTCCCCTCAGTATCTGCAACGTTGCTCCATTATAGGTCTGCCCGGAACGCGATGGGCCGGATAGCCTCCTTTCACCCATTTATGTTTTACTGATATATCGACGCCTCATCCCTGCTCTCGGCATCCCGTTGTCCACCGTCTTCTGCAAGTTCACAGATAATTGAAGCTACTATCGATCACAACATAACGCAAAATGTGGCCGAGTGGTTAAGGCTTCGGACTGCTGATCTATTCCGCTTTGCATGGCTAGGTTCGAATCCCACCCCAGTCATTAACCTAGTTTTCATTTATTGAGATCCGTAGTACGATTTCTTTTGAGAGCTTAATTACTCATGGAACAAGTTTGTAATTTAAGAAATTGCAGGCGCCGGGAAGCGGAAATAGGGGCAGATTTCCTCAAGTATAGTCTAACTGGTCACATGCCGAGACTCACCGGGCAGCGCGGCCAATATAATCAGGAAGGAACTCAGGGAGAACATGATGTCAGGCTTCAGGCTCGATCAGAAGGAAGATTACTTTCAGCGGGTTGATACCGCTTGACCGATATTGGAGACTTAGATCAGATCCGGGGCACCTTCGCTTTATGCACGACAGGGGGCGTCGTCCTGCTGAAGTATTAGCTGGTAAATTACAGCTGAGCCTATAAGGCTACCAATCCGAATGGCCCATGCTTCCGTTGTTCTCTGTCTCTTTACATTTCCCAACTCTCTCTCCCCGCCCTCAGCCCGCCACACCCTCAATCTCTCTCTCTCCCACACAACCTCTCCCTTTCTCGCACATTCATCAACATTCTCCTCTCTCTCGTTCTTTCTCCCACCTCTCTTTCCCTCCCCTTTCTCTTTTTCCTGTCTGCTTCTCTCCATGTAACTCTTTTTATCCGCTCCTTGCTCTTTCTCTTCATCTGCCCGCTTTCTATTTCACTCCTCACATTAAGCCAACACAACCATCGCTGAGCCCATCAGAGCACCAATGCGAAGGAGCGTTGGCTCAGCTTCTCTGCTTGTTTGTCTCCCCGTCCCCCTCCTTCTTCCCTTTCCCACTCGTCCTCTCTTCCTCTGGATTAAGATGAGATCCGGGGCACCTTCCCTTTGTGTACGACAGGGGGCGTCCCCCTGCTTGAGGATTGGCTGGCATATCACTCTGACCGGTGGCTTAGTTTCTCTCCGAGGCTGGTTTTGACGTCTCATTACATTCTGAAGAAGGGTCTCGACCCGAAACGTCAGCCTTTCCTTCTCTCCAGAGTTGCTGCCTGTCCCGCTGAGTTACTCCAGCATTTCGAGTCAACATTCCCCAACTCTTTCTCTCCACCGCCACTTCCATATCTGTCTCCCTTACTTCCCCTCACTTTCTCACCCATTCGTCGCCCGTCTTTCTCTCTCCACCTAGAGTGTTGTGTGCAGTTTTGGTCCCCTAATTTGGGGAACTACATTCTTGCGATTGAGGGAGTGCAGCGGAGGTTTACAAGGTTAATTCCCGGGATGGCGGGACTGTCATATGCTGAGAGAATGGAGCAGCTGGGCTTGTACACTCTGGAGTTTAGAAGGATGAGAGGCGATCTCATTGAAACATATACGATTGTTAAGGGCTTGGCACGCTAGAGGCAGGAAATGTGTTCCCGATGTTGGGGGAGTCCAGAACCAGGGGCCACAGTTTAAGAATGAGGAGAAAGCCATTTTGAACGGAGACGAGGAAACACTTTTTCTCAGAGAGAGTTGTGAGTCCGTGGAATTCGCTGCCTCAGAGGGCGGTGGAGGCAGGTTCTCTGGATACTTTCAAGAGAGAGCGACATAGGGCTCTTAGAAATAGCGGTGTTAAGGGATATGGGGAGAAGGCAGGAACGGGGTACTAATTGGGGATGATCAGCCATAATCACATTGAATGGCGGTGCTGGCTCAAGGGAACAAATGGCCTCCTCCTGCACCTATTCTCTATTGTCTATTGTCTCTCGTGCTCTTTCTGAATACTCACTCTCCCTCCCCTTTCACACTCTCCCCTTCTGCCTCGTTTTACAACTCTATCTATCCGCTCCTTCCAAGTAGTATATATATGCCTTTCTATATCTCTGCTCCCCCATGTCTTTCTTTTTTCTCCCTCGTTCACTCTTTCTTTCCCTCTCCCTCTTTCGCTCCCGCCCTCATCGCTAACCCCCTCTATATAGCCCATTCTTTCCTCTCTCCTCAATATTTGCAAAGTTGCTCCATTATAGGCCTGACCGGAACGCGATGGGCCGGATAGCCTCCTTTCATCCATTTATGTTTTACTGATATATCGACGCTTCATCCCTGCTCTCGGCATCCCATTGTCCACCGTCTTCTGCAAGATTACAGATAATTGAAGCTACTATCGATCATAACGTAACGCAAAATGTGGCCGAGTGGTTAAGGCTTCGGACTGCTGATCTATTCCGCTCTGCACGGTTAGGTTAGAATCCCACCCCAGTCATGAACCTACTTTTCATTTATTGAGATCCGTAGTACAATTTTTTTCAGAGCTTAATTACTCATGGAACAAGTTTGCATTTAAGAAATAGCAGACGCCGGGAAGCGGAAATAGGGGCAGTTTTCCGGAAGTATAGTCTAACTGGTCACATGCCGAGACTCACCGGGCAGCGCGGCCAATATAATCAGGAAGGAACTCAGGGAGAACATGATGTCCGGCTTCAGGTTCGATCAGAAGGAAGATTACCTTCAGGAAGTTGACACCGCTTGACCGATATTGGAGACTAAGATCAGATCCGGCGCACCTTCCCTTTATGCACGACAGGGGGCGTCGTCCTGCTGAAGTATTAGCTGGTAAATTACTGCTGAGCCTATCAGGCTACCAATCCGAATGGCCCATAGTTCCGTTTTTCTCTGTCACTTTACATTTCCCAACTCTCTCTCCCCGCCCTCAGCCCGCCACACCCTCAATCTCTCTCTCTCCCTCACAACCTCTCCCTTTCCTACACGTTCATCACCATTCTCCTCTCTCTCGTTCTTTCTCCCACCTCTCATTCCCTCCCCTTTCTCTTTTTCCTATCTGCTTCTCTCCATGTAACTCTTTTTAGCCGCTCCTTGCTCTTTCTCTTCATCTGCCCTCTTTCTCATTCGCTCCTCACATCCAGCCAACACAACCATCGCTGAGCCCATCAGAGCAACAATTCGAAGGAGCGTTGGCTCAGCTTCTCCGCTTGTTTGTCTCCCCGTCCCCCTCCTTCTTCCCTTTCCCACTCGTTCTCTCTTCCTTTTATATAATACCACACATAACTACAAACAACCCAAACACACATGCAATATGTAGAGTAAAGGGAAGAATACAGTGTGCAGAATATGGTTCTCAGCATTGTCGCGCATCAGGTCCACAGACAACCCCCAATGTCCGCAATGCGCCAGAGGTGAATCGGCCAATGTGTAGAAACAAAGAACAGCAGATGCTGGTGAATGCCACAGATAAACCCAGAGCGCTGCAGAAACTCAGCGGGTCAGGCAGCCTCTCTGGGGGAAAAAAGGATTGGTGGCAGTTCGGGTCAGGGCGCTCCAACAGTGTGTGAGGAACGGTCGCGACCAGCAGGTCACCCATCCTTCTTCTCCAGCGATGCTGCCTGACCCGCTCAGTTACAGCAGTATTTTGTCTCCATCTTTCTATCGGACAGTCCCCCAGCTTATGGAAGGGCCGTTCGGAAGCCCGACAACAGAGGGAAAGAAGCTGGTCCCGAGTTTGCTGCTGCGCGCTTTCAAGCTTCCGTGCCTTTTACTGGGCGGGAGCGGGGAGAAGAAGAAATGAACGGGGCTGCCGCAAGACATTGATCATGTCGATGTTTCACCGTGGGAGCGGGAAGAAGGAGGAATTCCCTTCCAGACTCTTACAGAAATTCTACTTTGTGAAGTCATCTTCACTGGTACATCTTATGCAAAGGTTTCTATACATGTAATGTCACTGTACATCCCCCCGCCTCACACTGTTATACCTCAATGAGTTCAATATAACAGGGACATTTGATCATTGACGTGAAATGCTTTGCCAAGCTCCTACTCCTTCCCATCAGTACGAGTTAAATTCAACGACCATCCCTCCATCTTGGGTGAATGTAGTTGCAGAGTTTCCCGGCTCCACGCGCCATCTGGCGGGCGCTCACCGCAACAACCAGAGCCGGTTTTTGTCCGGATCCGCCGTCCCCCTGCAACAGTGTGGGGTTCAAGGCACAGAGATACACGGCGGAGTCGGACACCAGGGCCCCGGACAGAGTTAAATGAGACATCTTTTTGTCATTCTGCAAATCAGCGGTGAACCTCCGCGGGCATTCTGGAGACGGTTCCGCCTTTCCCGAGTAACCGATCCTCAGCAAGTATTCAGGAGATTGCCCGCGACGCTGAATGTACCAAAATATATATGGACTTGAGCCGGTGTAAGTACAGTTCAGTGTTGTGGTCTGTCCTTCATCAACCGTTGATTCAGGGGGTTCCTGGGTCACTGAATCCTGCCCATTAGCTGAGGGGAGACCTGACAGAAGTAAATACAATTATGAGAGACATGGATAGGGCAGACAGTGTGGCAGGGTGGAAATGACAAAAACATTCAAGTGAAGTAGAAAACAAGTAATAGGAACCTGAGGGGTAGCTTTTTCACGTAAAGGATGGTGGGTGTATATAACGAGCTGCCAGAGGAGTTAGTTGTGGCTGCGACAATCCCAACGTTTAAGAAACAGTGAGACAGGGACAAAGATATGACATGTTTAGAGGGATATGGACAGGTGGGACTAGTGTAGCTGGGGTAGGTTGGTCGGCGTGGGCAGGTTGGGCAGAAGGGCCTGTTTCTCCGCTGTATAGCTCCATGACTATGAGTCTATCACAGTCTCACAGTTTCAAGGTCAAAGAGGAATATTTTTAACGAGATATGCGAGGCACGTTGTTTTTCAAAACGAGGGTGGTGGGTGTCTGGAACACGCTGCCAGGGGTGGTGGTGGGGGCAGAATCAACTGGCATAGGTTGTAAACAGGCCCTTCGGCCCAAACTGTGCACACCGAACAAAATAATCCCATCTAAACTAGTCCCACTTGCCTGCATTCGGCCATATCCCACTAAACCTGTCCTATCCATGCACCTGTGTAACGAAGATCGTGACATTTTGGATGGATGCACGGATATGTTGGGAGTGGAGGGGTATAGTTCACAGGAAGGGAAAGGAGACTTGTGTAATGAAGCGTCATGTTGGACACAGACATTGTGGGCCGAAGGGCCTGTTGCTGTGCTGTACTGTTCCATGTTCCATGTTCATACAATAAAGACCAGAATGACTGAACGGCCCAGGAGTCGAGTCCGCTCGACCCATGAGACACTCGCTCAACAATAGCGACTCACCTGTGACAAAGGTCAATAGAAGCGGAAGTGAGGACAGGAAGCGCATGGTGTCCCGTCTAACTTCAGCTGCGAAACCAGGATATTTCTTCAGACGTTAACACTGGATAACCAAGGTGAGAAAATGGACTCAAATCACCGGGGTAATCTTCAATTTATGCGGGTGGGAGGGGCCCTGGCCTGCTACACGATTGGCTGGTCGATCACAACCCCGACCGGCGTCAGCTGTGTTTCCGGTCATCTCTCTGGTTCGCGAACCGACTTTCCCCCTTTACCGAAATCCGTCTGAAAAGTGACATTCGCGAACTAAACCCGGTAAAATCAGTAAATTACAATTATGTTCATATTCTCGTAATATCAGTCTCAACCACCCCAGTAGAGAGGTCATAAGTTCATGCGATGGGAATAGAATTAACACCATTCAGCCCATTAAGTCTACTCTGCCATTCAAACATGGCTAATCTATCGCTCCCTCCCAACTCCATTCTCCTGCCTTCTCCCAATAACCCATGACACAATTACGGGAAAAAAATCTGCTTTTCTGTCCCTGCACTAAAAATATTAATTGACTTGGCCTCGACGGGCGTTCGTGGCAATGAATTCCATTTATTCCCCACGCTCTCTGAAGTAATCCCTCACTCTCACTTTTCTAATGGAACGTTCTTTAATTCTGAGGCTATGATATCCGGTCTGGGAGGTTTAGGTCCAAAACTTTGCCTATTTCCTTCGCTCCATAGATGCAGCTGCACCCATGGAAACATTGAAAATAGGTGCAACAGGTGGCCATTCGGCCCGTCGAGCCAGCACCGCCATTCATTGTGATCATGGATGATCGGCCCCAATCAATAACCCGTGCCTGCCTTCTCTCCATATCCCTTGATTCCCCTAGAGCTCTATCTAACTCTCTCTTAAATCCATCCAGTGACTGGGCCTCCACTGCCCTCTATGGCAAGAAATTCCATAAATTCACAACTTCCTGGGTGAAAAGGTTTTTTCTCTCACCTCAGTCTTAAATGACCTCCCCTTTATTCTAAGACTGTGGCCCCTGATTCTGGACTCGCCCAACATTGGGAACATTTTTCCTGCATCTCTGAGTCCCGGGAACCAGGGCCACGGAGAGAGTTAAATAAGACAACTTTTTCTCACTTTGTAAATCACCGGTAAAGCTCAGCGGGCATTCTGGACATCGTTCCACCGTTCCTGAGTAACCTATCTTCAGCAAGTATTCAGGAGATTGCCCGCGATGCTCAATATACCAACATATATATGTAGTAGAACCGCTGTAAGTACAGTTCGTTGTTGAGGTCTGTCCTTCCTGAAGCGTTGATTCACGAGGTTCCGGGTCAATGAATCTTGCCCACTCGTTCCTGAAATAAAATACAGATATGATGAAAAGCCTGGACTAACATTGAAGCCACGGGACACACACTGATCACATGCAGAGACTGACCGGGCAGGATGACCAATATAATCAGGAACGACCACAGGGAGACCTTGGTGCCCGGCTTCAGACCCGATCAGAAGGCAGATTAATTTCAAAATTTCAGGACGCTCCAACAGTGTGTGAGGAAGGGTCGCGACCAGCAGGTCACCCATCTATCTTCTCCAGCGACGCTGCCTGACCCGCTCAGTTACAGCAGCATTTTGTCTCCATCTTTCTATCGGACAGTCCCCCAGCTTATGGAAGGGCCGTTCGGAAGCCCGACAACAGAGGGAAAGAAGCTGTTTCCGAGTTTGCTGCTGAGCGCTTTCAAGCTTCCGTGCCTTTTACTGGACGGGAGCGGGGAGAAGAAGGAATGAACGGGGCTGCCGCAAGACATTGATCATGTCGATGTTTGACCGTGGGAGCGGGAAGAAGTAGGAATTCCCTTCCAGACTCTTACAGAAATTATACTTTGTGAAGTCATCTTTACTGGTGCATCTCATGCAAAGGTTTCTATACATGTAATGTCACTGTACACCCCCCGCCTCACGCTGTTATACCTCAATGAGTTCAATATAACAGGGACATTTGATAATTGACGTGAAATGCTTTGCCAAGCTCCTACTCCTTCCCATCAGTACGAGTTAAATTCAACGACCATCCCTCCATCTTGGGTGAATATTGTTGCAGTTTCCCGGCTCCACGCGCCATCTAGCGGGCGCTTACCGCAACAACCGGAGCCGGTTTTTGTCCGGATCCGCCGTCTCCCTGCAACAGTGTGGGGTTCATGGCACAGAGATACACGGCGGAGTCGGACATCAGGGCCCCGGAGAGAGTTAAATGAGACATCTTCTTGTCGCTCTGCAAATCAGCGGTGAACCTCCGCGGGCATTCTGGAGACGGTTCCACATTTCCCGAGTAACCGATCCTCAGCAAGTATTCAGGAGATTGCCCGCGACGCTGAATATACCAAAATATATAGAGAGCTGAGCCGGTGTAAGTACAGTTCAGTGTTGTGGTCTGTCCTTCATGAACGGTTGATTCAGGCTGTTCCTGCGTCACTGAATCCTGCCCATTAGCTGAGGTGAGACCTGACAGAGGTAAATAATACTATGAGAGACATGGGTCGGGCAGACAGTGTGGCAGGGTGGAAATGACAAAGACATTCAGGTGAAGTAGAAAACAAGTAATAGGAACATGAGGGGTAGCTTTTTCACGCAAAGGGTGGTGGGTGAATATAACGAGCTGCCAGAGGAGTTAGTTGTGGCTGCGACAATCCCAATGTTTAAGATACAGTGAGACAGGGACAAGGATATGACATGTTTAGAGGGATATGGACAGGTGGGACTAGTGTAGATGGGGCAGGTTGGTCCCTGTGGGCAGGTTGGGCAGAAGGGCCTGTTTCTCCGCTGTATAACTCCATGACTCTATGAGTCTATCACAGTTTCACAGTTTCAAGGTCAAAGAGGAATATTTTTAAGGAGATATGCGAGGCACGTTGTTTTTTTAAAACGAGGGTGGTGGGTGTCTGGAACACGCTGCCAGGGGTGGTGGTGGGGGCAGAGTAAACTGTCATAGTTTGGAAACTGGCCCTTCGGCCCAAACTGTGAACACCGAACAAAAATATCCCATGTAAAATAGTCCCACTTGCCTGCATTTGACCATATCCCACTAAACCTGTCCTATCCATGCACCTGTCTAACGAAGATCGTGACATTTTGGATGGATGCACGGATATGTTGGGAGTGGAGGGGTATAGTTCACAGGAAGGGAAAGGAGACTTGTGTAATGAAGCGTCATGTTGGACACAGACATTGTGGGCCGAAGGGCCTGGTCCTGTGCTGTACTGTTCGATGTTCTATGTTCATACAACAAAGACCAGAATGAATGAACGGCCCAGGAGTCGAGTCCGCTCGACCCATGAGACACTCGCTCAACAATTAGCGACTCACCTGTGATAAAGGTCAATAGAAGCGGAAGTGAGGACAGGAAGCGCATGGTGTCCCGTCTAACTTCAGCTGCGAAACCAGAATGTTTCTTCAGACGTTAACACTGGATAACCAAGGTGAGAAAATGAATTCAAATCACCGGGGGAACCTTCAATTTATGCGGGTGGGAGGGGCCCTGGCCTGCTTCACGATTGGCTGGTCTATCACAAACCCGACCGCTGTCAGCTGTGTTTCCCGTCATCTCTCTGGTTCGCGAACCGACTTTCCCCCTTTAACAAAATCCGTCTGAAAAGTAACATTCGCGAACTAAACCCGGTAAAATCAGTAAATTACAATGACGTTCATATTCTCGTAATACCAGTCTCAACCACCCCAATACAAAGGTCATAAGTTCATGTGATGGGAATAGAATTGAGGCCATTCGGCCCCATTAAGTCTACTCTGCCATTCAAACATGGCTAATCTATCCCTCGCTCCCAACTCCATTCTCCTGCCTTCTCCCAATAACCCATGACACACTTACTGGAAAATATAATCTGCCCTGCACTAAAAATGTCCATTGCCTTGGCCTCCACGGGCGTTCGTGGCAACGAATTCCATTTATACACCACGCTCTGACTGAAGAAATCCCTCCCTCTCTCTTTTGTAAAGGAACGTTCTTTAGTTCTGAGGCTATGAATTTCCGGTCTGGGAGGTTTAGGCCCAAAACGTTGCCTATTTCCTTCGCTCCATAGATGCTGCTGCACCCATAGAACCATAAAAACATAGAAAATAGGTGCAGCAGGAGGCCATTCGGCCCTTCGAGCCAACACCGCCATTCATTGTGATCATGGCTGATCGTGCCCTCAATAACCCGGCTTCTCCCCATATCCCTTGACTCCACTGGCCTCTAGAGCTCAATCTAACTCTCTCTTAAATCCATCCAGTGACTTGGCCTCCACTGCCCTCTGTGGCAGGGAATTCCACAAATTCACAACTCTCTGGGTGGAAACTTATTTCCTCACCTCAGTCTTAAATGACCTCCCCTTTATTCTAAGACTGTGGCCCCTGGTTCTGGACTCGCCCAACATTGGGAACATTTTTCCTGCATCTCTGAGTTTCTCCAGCACTTTTGTCCACCTATGATATCCGGTCCTAGACTCTCGACGCGCCCTCTAGTGGGCGCTCACTGCAACCACTAGAGCCGGTGTTTGTCGGGATCCGCCGTCTCCCTGCAACAGTGTGGGTGGGGGTTCATGGCACAGAGATACACGGCGGAGTCGGGCACCAGAGCCCCGGAGACAGTTAAATAAGACAACTTCTTGTCACTTTGTAAATCGCCGGTAAACCTCAGCGGGCATTGTGAGGAACGTTCCACCGCTGCTCTGTAAAGTATCCTCAGCAAGTATTCAGGAGATTACCCGCGATGCTGAATGTACCAAAATATATATGAAGTTGCGCTGCTGTAAGTACAGTTCAGTGTTGTGGTCTGTCCTTCATCAACGGTTGATTCAGGAGGTTCCTGCGTCACTGAACCCTGCCCATTAACTGAGGGGAGACCTGATAGAAGTAAATAAAATTATGAGAGACAGAGATAGGGCGGACAGTCATATCCCTTTCCACGGGGAGAGATGTCAGCGACATTAAGGTGAAGGGGAATACATTTAATATGAATCTGACGGGTAACGTTTTCACACAAAGTGTGGTGGATGTATATAACGAGCTGCCAGAGGAGGTAGTTGAGGCAGGGACAATCCCAACGTTTAAGAGACAGTGAGACAGGGACATGGATAAGAAAGGTTTAGAGGGATATGGGCCAGACTCGGGCGGGTGGGACTAGTGTAGCTGGGGCAGGTTGGTCGGTGTGGGCAGGTTTGACAGAAGGGTCTGTTTCTACGCTGTATGACTCCAGGAATCTATGACTAAATCAAAACAGTACACAGTTTCATGGTCAAAGAGGAATATTTTAAAGGAGATATGCGGAGCGCGTTGTTTTACACCGAGGTTGCTGGGTGATGATTGAATCGATTCACAACGAAGTTCATGATTGGAGCTACTCCGTCATTCAATCCTGGCTCGTCTATCTTTCCCTCTTAACCCAATTCTCCTGCTTTCTCCCGAGAGCCCCTGACACCAGTACTAATCAAGAATCCAAATATTTCTGCCTTAAAAAAATATCCCTTTAATTTGAATCCACAGCCTTCTAGGGCAATGAATTGCACAGACTCGCCACCTTGTGGAGTGGTGGGATATGGATAACATGCAGGCGGAGGAGATTAGTTTAACGGCACCATGTTCGGCAGGGACATTGTGGACCGAAAGGCCTGGTCCTATACTGTTTTGTTCGTTGCTCTATGTTCCTGCTCTAACGACCAGAATTAATGAACGGCCCAGGAGTCGAGTCCGCTCGACCTATGGAACACTCGCTCACCAATTAGCAAGTCACCTGTTACAAAGGCCAATAGAAGCGGAAATGCAGACAGGAATCGCATGGTGCCCCGTCTGACGTCGGCGGTGAAATCAGAATATTTCTTCAGACGTTAACACTGGATAACCAAGTGAGAAAATGAATTCAAATCACCGGGGTAACCTTCAATTTATGCGGGTGGGAGGGGCACTGGCCTGCTACACGATTGGCTGGTCTATCACAACCCCGACCGGCGTCAGCTGTGTTCCCGGTCATCTCTCTGGTTCGCGAACCGACTTTCCCCCTTTAATGAAATCCGTCTGAAAAGTAACATTCGCGAACTAAACCCGGTAAAATCAGTAAATTACTATTACGTTCAAATTCTCGTAATCTCAGTCTCAACCACCCCAGTAGAGAGGTCATACGTTCATGTGATGGGAATAGAATTAAGGGCATTCGGCCCATTAAGTCTACACTGCCATTCAAACATGGCTAATCTATCGCTCCCTCCCAACTCCATTCTCCTGCCTTCTCCCAAAAACCCATGACACATTTATTAAATACCCTCTTAAATATAGCGAATGAACTGCCCTCAACTACTTTATGTGGCGGAGAATTCCACAGACTCACCGCTCTCTGTGTGAAAAAAGATCTTCTCATCTCGGTCCTAAAAGACTTCCCCCTTATCCTTAAACTGTGACCCCTTGTTCTGGAGTTCACCAACATCGGGAACAATTTTCCTGCATCTAGCCTGTCCAACCCCTTAAGAATTTTGTAACTCTCCATAAGATCCCCCCTCAAACCCATAAATTCCAGCGAGTACAAGCCGAATATCCATTGACTTGACCTCCACGGGCGTTCGTGGCAATGAATTCCACTTATTCACCACGCTCTGACTGCAGTAATCCACCCCTCTCTCTTTTCTAATGGAACGCTCTTTAATTCTGCCGCAATCATATCCGGTCTGGGAGTTTTCGGCCTGAAGCAATGCCTATTTCTTTCGCTCCATAGAGGCTGCTGCACCCATAGAAACATAGAAACATAGAAAATAGGTGGAGGTGGTGGCCATTCGGCACTTCGAGCCAGCACCGTCATTCATTGTGATCATGGCTGATCGTCCCCAATCAATAATTCGTGCCTGCCTTCTCCCCAAATCCCTTTATTTCACTAGCCCCTACAGCTCTATCTAACTCTCTCTTAAATCCATCCAGTGACTTTGCCTCCACTGCCCTCTGTGGCAGGAAATTCCATAAATTCACAACTCTCCGGGTGAAAACGTTTTTTTCTCTCACAACAGACTTAAATGGCCTCCCGTTTATTCTAAGACTGTGACCCCTGGTTCTGGACTCGCCCAACATTGGGAACATTTTTCCTGCATCTCTGAGTTTCTCCAGCACTTTTGTCCACCAATGATATCCGGCCCTAGACTCTCGACGCGCCCTCTAGTGGGCGCTCACTGCAACGACTAGAGCCGTTTTTTGTCGGGATCCGCCGCCTCTCTGCAACAGTGTGGGTGGGGGTTCATGGCACAGAGATACACGGCGGAGTCGGACACCAGAGCCCCGGAGACCGCTCGACCCATGTTCATACAATAAAGACCAGAATGAATGAACGGCCCAGGAGTCGAGTCCGCTCGACCCATGAGACACTCGCTCAACAATTAGCGATTCACCTGTGACAAAGGTCAATAGAAGCGGAAGTGAGGACAGGAAGCGCATGGTGTCCCGTCTAACTTCAGCTGTGAAACCAGGATATTTCTTCAGACGTTAACACTGGATAACCAAGGTGAGAAAATGGACTCAAATCACCGGGGTAACCTTCAATTTATGCGGGTGGGAGGGGCCCTGGCCTGCTACACGATTGGCTGGTCTATCACAACCCCGACCGCCGTCAGCTGTGTTTCCCGTCATCTCTCTGGTTCGTGAACAGACTTTCCCCCTTTAACAAAATCCGTCTGAAAAGTAACATTCGCGAACTAAACCCGGTAAAATCAGTAAATTACAATGACGTTTATATTCTCGTAATATCAGTCTCAACCACCCCAGTAGAGAGGTCATAAATTCATGCGATGGGAATAGAATTAAGGCCATTCGGCCCATGAAGTCCACTCTGCCATTCAAACATGGCTAATCTTTCGCTCCCTCCCAACTCCATTCTCCTGCCTTCTCCCAATAACCCATGACACAATTACGGAAAAAAATTCTGCTTTTCTGTCCCTGCACTGAAAATATTAATTGACTTGGCCTCCACGGGCGTCCGTGGCAATGAATTCCATTTACTCACCTCGCTCTGACTGAAGAAATCCCTCCCTCTCTCTTTTCTAATGGAACGTTCTTCAATTCTGAGGATATGATATCCGGTCCGGGAGGTTTAGGCCCAAAACGTTGCCTATTCCCTTCGCTCCATAGATGCTGCTGCACGCATACCAACATAGAAACATAGAAAATAGGTGCAGGTGGAGACCATTCGGCCCTTCGTGCCTGCACCGCCATTCATTGTGATCAAGGCTGATCGTCCCCAATCAATAAACCGTGTCTGCCTTCTCTCCATATCCCTTGATTCCCCTAGAGCTCTATCTGACTCTCTCTTAAATCCATCCAGTGACTGGGCCTCCACTGCCCTCTATGGCAAGAAATTCCATATATTCACAACTCTCTGGGTGAAAAAGGTTTTTCTCTCACCTCAGTCTTAAATTACCTCCCTTTTATTCTAAGACTGTGGCCCCTGATTCTGGACTCGCCCAACATTGGGAACATTTTTCCTGCATCTCTGAGTCCCGGGAACCAGGGCCCCGGAGAGAGTTAAATAAGACAACTTTTTCTCACTTTGTAAATCACCGGTAAACCTCAGCGGGCATTCTGGACATCGTTCCACCGTTCCTGAGTAACCTATCTTCAGCAAGTATTCAGGAGATTGCCCGCGATGCTCAATATACCAAGATATATATGTAGTAGAACCGCTGTAAGTACAGTCCGTTGTTGAGGTCTGTCCTTCCAGAAGCGTTGACTCACGCGGTTCTGGGTCAATTAATCTTGCCCACACGTTCCTGAAATAAAATACAGAGATGATGAAAAGCCTGGACTGACATTGAAGCCACGGGACGCACACTGATCACATGCAAAGACTGACCGGGCAGGGTGGCCAATATAATCAGGAACGACCACAGGGAGAACATGGTGCCCGGCTTCAGACCCGATCAAAAGGCAGATTTATTTCAAAATTTCAGGACGCCCCAACAGTGTGTGAGGAAGGGTCGCGACCAGCAGGTCACCCATCCTTCTTCTAGAGTGATGCTGCCTGACCCGCTCAGTTACAGCAGCATTTTGTCTCCATCTTTCTATCGGACAGTCCCCCAGCTTATGGAAGGGCCGTTCGGAAGCCCGACAACACAGGGAAAGAAGCTGTTCCCGAGTTTGCTGCTGCGCGCTTTCAAGCGTCCGTGCCTTTTACTGGACAGGAGCGGGGAGAAGAAGGAATGAACGGGGCGGCCGCAAGACATTGATCATGTCGATTTTTCACCATGGGAGCGGGAAGAAGGAGGAATTCCCTTCTAGACTCTTACAGAAATTATACTTTGTGAAGTCATCTTTACTGGTACATCTTATGCAAAGGTTTCTGTACTTGTAATGTCACTGTACACCCCCCGCCTCACGCTGTTATACCTCAATGAGTTCAATATAACAGGAACATTTGATAATTGACGTGAAATGCTTTGCCAAGCTCCTACTCCTTCCCATCAGCACGAGTTAAATTCAACGACCATCCCTCCATCTTGGGTGAATATAGTTGCAGAGTTTCCCGGCTCCACGCGCCATCTAGCGGGCGCTCACCGCAACAACCAGACCCGGTTTTCGTCCGGATCCGCCGTGTCCCTGCAACAGTGTGGGGTTCACGGCACAGAGATACACGGCGGAGTCGGACACCAGGGCCCCGGACAGAGTTAAAAGAGACATCTTCTTGTCACTCTGCAAATCAGCGGTGAACCTCCGCGGGCATTCTGGAGACGGTTCCGCCTTTCCCGAGTAACCGATCCTCAGCAAGTATTCAGGAGATTGCCCGCGACGCTGAATATACCAAAATATATATGAAGTTGAGCTGGTGTAAGTACAGTTCAGTGTTGTGGTCTGTCCTTCATGAACGGTTGATTCAGGGGGTTCTTGTTTCACTGAATCCTGCCCATTAGCTGAGAGGAGACCTGACAGAAGTAAATAAAACTATGAGAGACATGGATCGGGCAGACAGTGTGGCAGGGTGGAAATGACAAAAACATTCAGGTGAAGTAGAAAACAAGTAATAGAAACCTGAGGGGTAGCTTTTTCACGTAAAGGGTGGTGGGTGTATATAACGAGCTGCCAGAGGAGTTAGTTGTGGCTGCGACAATCCCAACGTTTAAGATACAGTGAGACAGGGACAAGGATATGACATGTTTAGAGGGATATGGACAGGTGGGACTAGTGTAGGTGGGGCAGGTTGGTCGGCGTGGGCAGGTTGGGCAGAAGGGCCTGTTTCTCCGCTGTATAACTCCATGACTCTATGAGTCTATCACAGTTTCACAGTTTCACGTTGTTTTTTTAAAACGAGGGTGGTGGGTATATGGAACACGCTGCCAGGGGTGGTGGTGGGGGCAGAGTAAACTGTCATAGTTTGGAAACTGGCCTAAACTGTGCACACCGAACAAAAAAATCCCATCTAAACTAGTCCCACTTGCCTGCATTCGGCCATATCCCACTAAACCTGTCCTGTCCATGCACCTGTCTAACGAAAATCGTGACATTTTGGATGGATACACGGATATGTTGGGAGTGGAGGGGAAAAGTTCACAGGAAGGGAAAGGAGACTTGTGTAATGAAGCGTCATGTTGGACACGGACATTGTGGGCCGAATGGCCTGTTCGTGTGCTGTACTGTTCAATGTTCTATGTTCATACAATAAAGACCAGAATGACTGAACGGCCCAGGAGGCGAGTCCGCTCGACCCATGAGACACTCGCTCAACAATTAGCGACTCACCTGTGATAAAGGTCAATAGAAGCGGAAGTGAGGACAGGAAGCGCATGGTGTCCCGTCTAACTTCAGCTGCGAAACCAGGATATTTCTTCAGACGGTAACACTGGATAACCAAGGTGAGAAAATGAATTCAAATCACCGGGGTAACATTCAATTTATGCGGGTGGGAGGGGCCCTGGCCTGCTACACGATTGGCTGGTCTATCACATCCCCGACCGGCGTGAATCAACGCTTCAGGAAGGACAGACCACAACAACGAACTGTACTTACAGCGGTTCTACTACAAATATATGTTGGTATATTCAGCATCGCGGGCAATCTCCTGAATACTTGCTGAAGATAGGTTACTCAGGAACGGTGGAACTATGTCCAGAATGCCCGCTGAGGTTTACCGGTGAGAAGAAGTTGTCTTATTTAACTCTCTCCGGGGCCCTGGTGCCCGGGACTCAGAGATGCAGGAAAAATGTTCCCAATGTAGGGCGAGTTCAGAACCAGGGGCCACAGTCTTAGAATAAAGGGGAGGTCATTTAAGACTGAAGTGAGAGAAAAAAACTTTTTCACCCAGAGAGTTGTGAATTTATGGAATTCCCTGCCATAGAGGGCAGTGGAGGCCAAGTCGCTGGTTGGATTTAAGAGAGAGTTAGATAGAGATCTAGTGGAGACAAGGGATATGGGGAAAAGGCGGGCACGGGTTATTGATTGGGGACGATCAGCCATGATCACAATGAATGGCGGTGCAGGCTCGAAGGGCCGAATTGCCGCCACCTGCACTTATTTTCTATGTTTCTATGTTCCTATGGATGCAGCAGCATATATGGAGCGAACGAAATAGGCAACGTTTTGGGCCTATACCTCCCAGACCGGATATCATAGCCTCAGAATTAAAGAACATTCCTTTAGAAAAGAGAGAGGGATGGATTACTTCAGTCAGAGCGTGGTGATTAAATTGAACATTGCCACGAACACCCGTGGAGGCCAAGTCCATGGATATGTTTAGTGCAGGGCCTCTGTACCGCTCCCGGTGCAGTGCCGCTCCCGGCCTCTATATCGCTAACCCCTTCTATATAGCCCATTCTTTTCTCTCTCCTCCGTATCTGCAAAGTTCCTCCATTAAAGGTCTGCCAGGAACGCGATGGCCGGATAGCTTCCTTCGTCCATTTATGTTTTACTGATATATCCACGCTTCATCCCTGCTCTCGCCATCCCATTGTCCACCGTCTTCTGCAAGATCAAAGATAATTAAAGCTACTTTGCGTCATAACGTAACGCAAAATGTGCCCGAGTGGTTAAATGCTTCGGGCTGCTAATCTATTCCGCTTTGCACGGCTAGGTTCGAATCTCACCCTAGTCATGAACCTACTTTTCATTTGTTGAGATCGGTAGTACGATTTTTTTCAGAGCTTAATTACTCATGGAACAAATTTGTAATTTAAGAAATTGCAGACGCCGGGAAGCGGAAATAGGGGCAGTTTTCAGGAAGTATAGTCTAACTGGTCACATGCCGAGACTCACCGGGCAGCGCGGCCAATGTAATCAGGAAGGAACTGAGGGAGAACATGATGTCCGTCTTCAGGCTCGATCAGAAGGAAGATTACTTTCAGGAGGTTGACACCGTTTGACCGATATTGGAGACTAAGATCAGATCCGTGGCACCTTCCCTTTGTGTACGAAAGGGGGCGTCGTCCTGCTGAAGTATTAGCTGGTAAATTACACCTGAGCCTATAAGGCTACCAATCCGAATGGCCCATGCTTCCGTTTTTCTCTGTCTCTTTACATTTCCCAACTCTCTCTCCCCGCCCTCAGCATGTCACACCCTCAATCTCTGTCTTTCCCTCGCCACCTCTCCCTTTCTCACACATTCATCACCATTCGCTTCTCTCTCGTTCTTTATCCCACCTCTCTTTCCCTCCCCTTTCTCGTTTTCCTGTCTGCTTCTCCCCATGCAACACTTTTTTATCCGCTCCTTGCTCTTTCTCTTCATCTGCCCTCTTTCTCATTCACTCCTCAAATCCAACCAACCCAACCATCGCTGAGCCCATCAGAGCACCAATTCGATGGAGCGTTGCTCAGCTTCTCCACTTGGTTGTCTCCCCGTCCCCCTGCTTCTTCCCTGTCCCACTCGTTCTCTCTTCCTCTGACACCCCTTCTCTCTCTCTCTCTCTCTCTCTCTCTCTCTCTCTCTCTCTCTCTCTCTCTCTCTCTCTCTCTCTCTCTCTCTCTCTCTCTCTCTCTCTCTATCTATCTATCTATCTATCTATCTATCTATCTCCAAACACCACACACACTCTCTCTCTTTCTTTCTCCCTCCCCTCTCTCCCTCTCTCTCTCTCTCTCTCTCTCTCTCTCTCTCTCTCTCTCTCTCTCTCTCTCTCTCATCTCTCTCTCTCTCTCTCTCTCTCTCCTCTCTCTCTCTCTCTCTCTCTCTTCCTTTATCTCGCTCGAACTTGTGTTACAGGTCAGCGTCCCATCCGGTTCACTCTGTTCCACGCGCCATCTAGTGGACGCTCACTGCAACAGCCAGAGCCGGTTTTTGTCCGGACCCGCCGTCTCCCTACAACAGTGTGGGGTTCATGGCACAGAGATACACGGCGGAGTCGGACACCAGAGCCCGGGAGAGAGTTAGATGAGACATCTTGTTGTCTCGCTGCAATTCACCGGTAAACCTCAGCGGACATTCCGGAGACGGCTCCACCTTTCCCGATAAACCTATTCTCAGCAAGTATTCAGGAGATTGCCCGCGATGCTGAAATATACCAAAATATATATGTAGTAGAACCGCTGTAAGTACAGTTCGTTGTTGTGGTCTGTCCTTCCTGAAGCGTTGATTCACGAGGTTCCTGGGTCACTGATTCTTGCCCACTCGTTCCAGCAATAAAGGGCAGAGATGATGAAATGCCTGGACTAACATTGAACCCACGGGACACACACTGACTCACATGCAGAGACTGACCGGGCAGGGTGACCAATATAATCAGGAACGAACACAGGGAGAACATGGTGCCCGGCTTCAGACCGATCAGAAGGCAGATTACGTTCAAGAGGTTGATACCCTTTAACTGATATTGGAGATTAAGCTGAGATCCGGGGCAACTTCCCTTTGTATACAACAGGGGGCGCCGCTCTGTTTAAGGATTGGCTGGCATATCAGAGCTGGGCCTATCGGGACACGAATCAGTCTGACCGGTGGCTTAGTTTCTCTCCGAGGCTGGTTTTGACGTCTCATTACATCAGTCTGAAGAAGGGTCTCGACCCGAAACGTCACCCATTCCTTCTCTCCAGAGATGCTGCCCGTCCCGCTGAGTTACTCCAGCATTTCGAGTCAACATTCCCCAACTCTTTCTCTCCATCGCCAGCATCACTTCCATCTCTGTCTCCCTTACTTCCCCTCACTTTCTCACCCAAGCGTCACCCATCTTTTTCTCTCGTGTTCTTGCTCAATACTCACTCCCCCCTCCCCTTTCACATTCGCCCCTTCTTTCCCTCCAATCCTTGCAAGTAGTATATATATATGCCTTTCTATATCCATCCTCACGTCCAACTAACACAACTAACACAACTATGGCCGTTTTTCTCGCTCGTTAGCTCTTTCTTTTCGTCCTCTCTCCCTCTTCTCTCCCTCCCCTCTCTCTCTCTCTCTCTCTCTCTCTCTCTCTCTCTCTTCCCTCTCCCTCTCTCTCTCTCCCTCTCTCTATCTCCCGCCCTCCTCACTACCCCACTCTAAATAGCCCATTCTTTTCTCTCTCCTCAGTATCTGCAACGTTGCTCCTTTATAGGTCTGCCCGGAACGCGATGGGCCGGATAGCCTCCTTTCATCCATTTATGTTTTACTGATATATCTATGCTTCATCCTGCTCTCGGCATCCCATTGTCCATGCTTCTGCAATATCACAGATAATTTAAGCTACTATCGATCATAACGTAACGCAAAATGTGGCCAAGTGGTTAAGGCTTCGGACTGCTAATCTATTCCGCTTTTCACGGCTAGGTCCGAATCGCACCCTAGTCATGAACCTACTTTTCATTTGTTGAGGTCCGTAGTACGATTTCTATCAGAGCTTAATTACTCATACAACAAGTTTGCATTTAAGAAATTGCAGGCGCCGGGAAGCGGAAATAGGGGCAGATTCCGGAAGTATAGTCTAACTGGACACATGCCGAGACTCACCGGGCAGCGCTGGGCCAATATAATCAGGAAGGAACTCAGGGAGAACATGATGTCCGGCTTCAGGCTCGTTCAGAAGGAGAATACTTTCAGGAGGTTCAATGTCGAAGTTTCACGTGGAATTCCGTAGTAGACTCTTACAGAAATTATACTTTGTGAATTCATCTTTACTGGTACATCTTATGCAAAGGTTTCTATACTTGTAATGTCACTGTACATCCCCCCGTCTCACGCTGTTATACCTCAATGAGTTCAATATAACAGGGACGTTTGATCATTGACGTGAAATGCTTTGCCAAGCTCCTACTCCTTCCCATCAGTACGAGTTAAATTCAACGACATCCCTCCATCTTGGGTGAATATGGTTGCAGAGTTTTCCGGCTCCACGCGCCATCTAGCGGGCGCTCACCGCAACAACCAGAGCCAGTTTTTATCCGGATCCGCCGTCTCCCTGCAACAGTGTGGGGTCCATGGCACAGAGATACACGGCGGAGTCGGACACCAGGGCCCCGGAGAGAGTTAAATGAGACAACTTCTTGTCACTCTGCAAATCAGCGGTGAACCTCCGCGGGCATTCTGGAGACGGTTCCACATTTCCCGAGTAACCGATCTTCAGCAAGTATTCAGGAGATTGCCCGCGACGCTGAATATACCAAAATATATATGCAGTTGAGCCGGTGTAAGTACAGTTCAGTGTTGTGGTCTGTCCTTCATTAACGGTTGATTCAGGGGGTTCCTGCGTCACTGAACCCTGCCCATTAACTGAGGGGAGACCTGATAGAAGTAAATAAAATTATGAGAGACAGAGATAGGGCAGACAGTCAGATCCCTTTCCACGGGGAGAAATGCCAGCGACATTAAGGTGAAGGGGATTACATTTAATATGAATCTGACGGGTAACTTTTATACACAAAGTGTGGTGGGTGTGTATAACGAGCTGCCAGAGGCGGTAGTTGAGGCAGGGACAATCCCAACGTTTAGGAGACAGTGAGACAGGGACATGGAGATGAAAGATTTAGATGGATATGTGCCAGACTCGGGCGGGTGGGACTAGTGTAGCTGGGGCAGGTTGGTCGGTGTGGGCAGGTTGGCCAGAAGGGCGTGTTTCTACGCTGTATGACTCCAGGACTCTATGACTATATCCAAAGAGTACACAGTTTCATGGTCAAAGAGGAATATTTTAAAGGAGATATGCGAGGCACGTTGTTTTACACCGAGGTTGCCTGGGTGATGATTGAATCGATTCACAACGAGGGTCATGATTGGAGCTACTCCGTCATTCAATCATGGCTCATCTATCTTTCCCTCTGAACCCAATTCTCCTGCTTTTGCCCCAGAGCCCCTGACACCAGTACTAATCAAGGATCACTATATATCTGCCTTAAAAAATATAATTTTAATTTGAATCACAGCCTTCTGGGGCAATGAACTGCACAGACTCGCCACCTTGTGGAGTGGTGGGATATGATCACATGCAGGCGAGGAGATTAGTTAGCGGCAACATGTTCGGCAGGGACATTGTGGACCGAAGGGCCTGTTTTGTTTCGTTGCTCGATGTTCCTGCTCTGAGGACCAGAATTAATGAACGGCCCAGGAGTCGAGTCGAGTAACTCACCTGTCACAAAGGCCAATAGAAGCGGAAATGCAGACAGGAATCGCATGGTGCCCCCGTCTAACTTCAGCTGTGAAATCAGAATATTTCTTCAGACGTTAACACTGGATAACCAAGATGAGAAAATGAATCAATCACCGGGGTAACCTTCAATTTATGCGGGTGGAGGGGCCCTGGCCTGCTACACGATTGGCTGGTCTATCACAACCCGACCGGCATCGGCTGTGTTTCCGGGCATCTCTCTGGTTCGCGAACCGACTTTCCCTCTTTAACGAAATCCGTCTGAAAAGTAACATTCGCGAACTAAACCCCATCATTACATGAGTTAAAATTCCGTTCATATTCTCGGAATCTCTCTCTCAACCACCCCCAGTGGATAGTTCACAAGTTCATAAGTGATAGGAGTAGAATTAGACCATTCGGTCCATTGAATCTACTCCGCCATTTCTACCATGGCTGATCCATCTCTCCCTCCTCGCCCCATTTTCCTGCCTTGTCCCCCAAACCCCTGACACCCGCACTAATCGAGAATCCATCTACCATCCACCCGAAACTAGGCCTCCACTCTAAGGTAGGTCCTTCTTCCCCAAAACCCTTTCTGGCTTAAGTCTTCCCTCCACCACCTCCAGTTTAAATTCCATTTGGAATACTTTGGAGGGCCAAGAAACCAAGAACCAAGTATTCCACGGGCGTTCTGCACCTGGGCTGGAAGGGAACCAATCTCCTTGGGGAAGTGTTTGCTGGTGCTGTTAGGGAGGATTTAAACTAAACTGGCCGGGGGGTGGGAGCATGACAGAGAGACAGGGGGATGTAAAATGAGGGTAGAAGCAATAGGTAGCAAGGTGAAAAGTAAAAGTGGCAGGCAGAAAAATCCAGGCAAAAAACAAAAAGGGCCATTTTTCAACATAATTGTATAAGGGGTAAGAGTGTTGTAACGATAACCCTGAAGGCTTTGTGTCTCAATGCAAGGAGCATTCGTAATAAGGTGGATGAGTTGAATGTGCAGATAGTTATTAATGAATATGATATAGTTGGGATCACGGAGACATGGCTCCAGGGTGACCAAGGCTGGGAGCTGAACATCCAGGGATATTCAATATTCAGAAGGGATAGACAGAAAGGAAAAGGAGGTGGTGTAGCGTTGCTGGTTAGAGAGGATATGAACGCAATAGAAAGGAAGGACATTAGCTTGGAGGATGTCGAATTGATATGGGTAGGGCTTGCGAAACATTAAGGGGCAGAAAACGCTAGTGGGAGTTGTGTACAGGCTACTAACAGTAGTAGTGGAGTTGGGGATGGCATCAGACGGGAAATTAGAAATGCAAGCAACAAATGTAAAACAGTTATAATGGGTGACTTCAATCTACATGTGGATGGGTGAATCAAATTGGCTGGGGCACTGAGGAAGAGGATTTCTTGGACCGTATGCGGGATAGTTTCCTAAACCAACATGTAGAGGAACCAACTAGAGAGCAGGCTACTCTAGACTGGGTATTGAGTAATGAGGAAGGGTTAGTTATCAGTCTTGTTGTGCGTGGCCCCTTGGTCAAGAGTGACCATAGTATGGTTGAGTTCTTCATTAGGATGGAGAGTGATATTGTTAATTCAGAAACAAGGGTTCTGAACTTTCAGAAAGGTAACTTTGAGGAATGAGACGTGAATTGACCAAGATAGACTGGCAAGTGATTTTTGAAAGGATGATGGTGGCTATGCAATGAAAGGCATTTAAAGGCTGCATGATGAACTACAACAATAGTTCATCCCAGTCTGGCAAAATAATAAATCAGGAAGGTAGTGCATCCGTGGATAACAAGGGATATCATGGATAGTATCAAAACAAAAGATGAAGCATACAAATTAGCCAGAAAAAGCAGCCTACCAGAGGACTGGGAGAAATTTAGAGCCCAGCAGAGGAGGACAAAGGGCTTAATTAGGAAAGGGAAAATAGATTATGAAAGAAAAATGGCAGGGAACATAAAAACTGACTGCAAATGTTTGTATAGATATGTCAAGAGAAAAAGATTAGTTAAAACAAATGTAGGTCCCTTGCAGTCAGAAATTAGTGAATTGATCATGGGGAACAAGGACATGGCAGACCAATTGAATAACGACTTTGGTTCTGTCTTCACATAAGACATAAATAATCTGCCGGAAATAGCAGGGGACCTGGGTTAAATGAGATGGAGGAACTGAGTGAAATCCAGGTTAGCCGAGAAGTGGTGATAGGAAAATTGAATGGATAAAAGGCCGATAAATCCCCAGGGCCAGATAGGCTGCATCCCAGAGTACTTAAGGAAGTAGCCCCAGAAATAATGGATGCATTAGTGATAATTTTTCAAAACTCTTTAGATTCTGGAGTAGTTCCTGAGGATTGGAGGGTAGCTAATGCAACCCCACTTTTATTTTTTTAAGAAGGAGAGAGAAACGGGGAATTACAGACCAGTTAGTCTAACATCGGTAGTGGGGAAAATGTTAGAGTCAGTTATTAAAGATGGGATAGGAGCACATCTGGAAATAATGCAGTATAATGTGGATAAATGTGAGGTTATCCACTTTGGTGGCAAAAACAGGAAAGTAGACTATTATCTGAATTGTGGCCGATTAGGTAAAGGGAGATGCAAGGAGACCTGAGTGTCATGGTACACCAGTCATTGAAAGTAGGCATGCAGGTGCAGCAGGCTGTGAAGAAAGCAAATGGTATGTTGGCATTCATAGCAAAAGGATTTGAGTACAAAAGCAGGGAGGTTCTACTGCAGGTGTACAGGGTCTTGGTGAGGCCACACCTGGAGTATTGCGTACAGTTTTGGTCTCCAAATCTGAGGAAAGACGTTCTTGCTATAGAGCGAGTACAGAGATGTTCACCAGACTGATTCCTGGATGGCAGGACAACCATATGAAGAAAGACTGGATAGGCTCGGCTTGTACTCGCTGGAATTTAGAAGATTGAGGGGGGTTCTTGCAGAGACTTACAAAATTCTTAAGGGGTTGGACAGGCTAGATGCAGGAAGATTGATCCCGATGTTGGGGAACTCCAGAACAAGGGGTCACAGTTAAGGATAAGGGGGAAGTCTTTTAGGACCGAGATGAGAAAATCATTTTTCACACAAGGAGTGGTGAATCTGTGGAATCTCTGCCACAGAAGGTAGTTGAGGCCAGTTCATTGGCTATATTTAAGAGCAAGTTAGATGTGGCCCTTAAGGCTAAAGTGATCAGGGGGTATGGAGAGAAGGCAGGTACATGATACTGAGTTGGATGATCAGCCATTATTATATTCAATGGCGGTTCAGGCTCGAAGGGCCCGATGGCCTCCTCCTGCACCTATTTTCTATGTTTCTATGTTTCCTTCCGTTTGTCCGGGCCCGGTTTTTGTCCGGATCCGCCGTCTCCCTGCAACAGTGTGGGGTTCATGGCACAGAGATACACGGCGGAGTCGGACACCAGAGCCCCGGAGAGAGTTAAATGCGACATCTTCTTGTCACGCTGCAAATCAACGTTAAACGTCAGCGGGCATTCTGGAGACCGTTCCACCCTCCTGGGGAAAGTATCCTCAGCAAGTATTCAGGAGATTGCCCGCGATGCTGAATGTGCCAAAATATATATGTAATAGAACCGCTGTAAGTACAGTTCAGTGTTGTGGTCTGTCCTTCTTCCACCGTTGATTCAGGAGGGTCCTGGGTCACTGTATTCTGCCCCTTCGTTGAGTGGAGACCTGATAGAAGTAAATACAAGGATGAGAGACATAGATAGGGCAGACAGTCAGATCCCTTTCCCCGGGGGTGGAAATGTCAAAGACTAGAGGGCATGGAGATAATGTCAGAGGGGAATATTTTAAAGGATATAAGCGAGGTACGTTATTTTACGCAGTGGATGTCTGGACATTGCTGGTGGAGGCAGATACTGTAGATTCAGTCAGAGAGACATATAGTGTTGAAACTGGCCCTTCGGCCCAACCTGCGCACACCGGCCAACGTGTCCCTTCTACACTAGCCCCATTTGCCCGCCATTTCATTCATATCCCTCTCATCCTGTCCTATCCAATGTCTAATTGGATATATATGTCTAATATATGTCTTTTAACTTCTTAAGCGAAGATAGTAACATGTTGGAAGGATACATGTGTGTGTGTTGGGAGCGGTCATAACATCATAAGTGATAGGAGCAAGTGATTTGGCCATTCGGCCCAGCAAGTCTACTCCGCCATTCAGTCATGGCTGATCTATCTTTCCCTCTTAACCCAATCCCCCTTCCTTTTCCCCCATAAACCCTGACACCCGCACTAATCAAAAATCCGTCTCCCTCCATCGAAAAATAAAATTTTAATTGTTCTCCACAGCCTTCCGTGGCAAATAATTCCCCAGATTCACCACCCTGTGGGGTGGTGGGATATGGATCACATGCAGGGCAGGGAAGTTTAGTTCTATCTTGGCACCATGCTCGGCACGGACTTTGTGGGCCGAAGGGGCTGTCCCTGAGCTGCACCGTTCGAGGTTTTATCTTCCTGCAAGAAAGACCCGATTGACTGAACGGCCCAGGACCTATTGGACACTCGCTCAACAATTAGGAACTCAGGCCAATAGAAGCGGAAGTGAAGACAGGAAGCGCATGGCGTCCTGTCTAACGTCAGCTGTGAAATGAGAATATTTCTTCAGACGTTAACACTGGATAACCAAGGCGAGAAAATGAATTCAAATCACCGGGAAGCCCTTCAATTTACGTGGATGGGAGGGGCCTGTTCTGCTTCTCCATTGGATGGTTTACCGGAACCATACCGGCGTCAGCTGTGGTTCCCGTCATCTCTCTGGTCCCCGAACCCACTTTCCCCTGAAACGATATCCGTCCGAAATATAACATTCCTGAACTAGGCATTGTTGTTAAATAAAGTTGTAGCTCCGTTCACATTCTTGTAACATTCTTTCTGTCGCGCTTCCCCTTTTTTTCTCCGTGTCTGTTCTCTCTCCCTCTTTCCCTCTCTCTCTCTCTCTCTCTCTCTCTCTCTCTCTCTCTCTCTCTCTCTCTCTCTCTCTCTCTCTCTCTCTCTCTCTCTCTCCCCCCCCCCCCCCCCTCTCTCTCACTCTCTGTCTCTCTCTCCACCTTCTTCGCATTCTGTAATTCACTTGTTTAACTCCATCTGACATTCTCTCGTTTAATCCGCATTCGCACCAGTTACTGGACAATCGGAACACTAGTCATTCATCGCCACTGTGGTTCCTGTTTTAGATTTATTAATGTCACGTGTGCCGAGATACAGTGAAAGGCTTTGCTTTTAATGTTATTCGATCAAGTCATATAATACCACAGATAACTACAAACAACCCAAACACACATGCAATATGTGCAGTAAAGGGAAGAATACAGTGTGCAGAATATAGTTCTCAGCATTGTCGCGCATCAGGTCCACAGACAACCCCCAATGTCCGCAATGCGCCAGAGGTGAATCGGCCAATATGTAGAAACAAAGAACAGCAGGTGCTGGTGTATGCCACAGATAAACACAGAGCGCTGCAGGAACTCAGCGGGTCAGGCAGCGTCTCTGGGGGAAAAGGATTGGTGACAGTTCGGATCAGGACGCCCCAACAGTGTGTGAGGAAGGGTCGCGACCAGCAGGTGACCCATCCTTCTTCTCCAGCGATGCTGCCTGACCCGCTCAGTTACAGCAGTATTTTGTCTCCCTCTTTCCATCGGACAGTCCCCCAGCTTATGGAAGGGCCGTTCGGAAGCCCGACAACAGAGGGAAAGAAGCTGTTCCCGAGTTTGCTGCTGCGCGCTTTCAAGCTTCCGTGCCTTTTACTGGACGGGAGCGGAGAGAAGAAGGAATGAACGGGGCTGCCGCAAGACATTGATCATGTCGATGTTTCACCGTGGGAGCGGGAAGAAGGAGGAATTCCCTTCTAGACTCTTGCAGAAATTATACTTTGTGAAGTCATCTTCACTGGTACATCTTATGCAAAGGTTTCTATACTTGTAATGTCACTGTACACCCCCCGCCTCACGCTGTTATACCTCAATGAGTTCAATATAACAGGGACATTTGATCATTGACGTGAAATGCTTTGCCAAGCTCCTACTCCTTCTCATCAGTACGAGTTAAATTCAACGACCATCCCTCCATCTTGGGTGAATATAGTTGCAAAGTTTCCCGGCTCCACACGCCATCTAGCGGGCGCTCACCGCAACAACCAGAGCCGGTTTTTGTCCGGATCCGCCGTCTCCCTGCAACAGTGTGGGGTTCATGGCACAGAGATACACGGCGGAGTCGGACACCAGGGCCCCGGAGAGAGTTAAATGAGACATCTTCTTGTCGCTCTGCAAATCAGCGGTGAACCTACGCGGGCATTCTGGAGACGGTTCCACATTTCCCGAGTAACCGATCTTCAGCAAGTATTCAGGAGATTGCCCGCGACGCTGAATATACCAAAATATATATGAAGCTGAGCCGGTGTAAGTACAGTTCAGTGTTGTGGTCTGTCCTTCACGAAGGGCTGAGTCAGGGGGTTCCTGTGTCACTGAATCCTGCCCATTAGCTGAGGGGAGACCTGACAGAAGTAAATACAACTATGAGAGACATGCATCGGGCAGACAGTGTGGCAGGGTGGAAATGACAAAAACATTCAGGTGAAGTAGAAAACAAGTAGTACGAACCTGGGGGGTAGCTTTTTCACGCAAAGGATGGTGGGTGTATATAACGAACTGCCAGAGGAGTTAGTTGTGGCAGCGACAATCCCAACGTTTAAGAAACAGTGATTCAGGGACAAGGATATGACATGTTTAGAGGGATATGGACAGGTGGGACTAGTGTAGGTGGGGCAGGTTGGTCGGCGTGGGCAGGTTGGGCAGAAGGGTCTGTTCTCCGCTGTACAACTCCATGACTCTATGAGTCTATCACAGTTTCAGAATTTCAAGGTCAAAGAGGAATATTTTTAAGAACATATGCGAGGCACGTTGTTTTTTAAAACGAGGGTGGTGGGTATATGGAACACGCTGCCAGGGGTGGTGGTGGGGGCAGAGTAAACTGTCGTAGTTTGGAAACTGGCCCTTCGGCCCAAACTGTGAACACCGAACAAAAATATCCCATGTAAAATAGTCCCACTTGCCTGCATTTGGCCATATCCCACTAAACCTGTCCTTTCCATGCACCTGTCTAACGAAGATCGTGACATTTTGGATGGATGCACGGATATGTTGGGAGTGGAGGGGTATAGTTCACAGGAAGGGAAAGGAGACTTGTGTAATGAAGCGTCATGTTGGACACAGACATTGTGGGCCGAAGGGCCTGGTCCTGTGCTGTACTGTTCCATGTTCTATGTTCATACAATAAAGACCAGAATGACTGAACGGCACAGGAGTCGAGTCCGCTCGACCCATGAGACACTCGCTCAACAATTAACGACTCACCTGTGACAAAGGTCAATAGAAGCGGAAGTGAGGACAGGAAGCGCATGGTGCCCCGTCTAATTTCAGCTGCGAAACCAGAATGTTTCTTCAGACGTTAACACTGGATAACCAAGGGGAGAAAATGGACTCAAATCCCAGGGGTAACCTTCAATTTATGCGGGTGGGAGGGGCCCTGGCCTGCTACACGATTGGCTGGTCTATCACAACCCCGACCGGCGTCAGCTGTGTTTCCGGTCGTCTCTCTGGTTCGTGAACAGACGTTCCCCCTTTAACGAAATCCGTCTGAAAAGTAACATTCGCGAACTAAACCCGGTAAAATCAGTAAATTACAATGACGTTCATATTCTCGTAATATCAGTCCCAACCACCACAGTAGAGAGGTCATAAATTCCTGCGATGGGAATAGAATTAAGGCCATTCGGCCCATTAAGTCTACTCTGCCATTCAAACATGGCTAATCTATCGCTCCCTCCCAACTCCATTCTCCTGCCTTCTCCCAATAACCCATGACACAATTACTGAAAAAAAAATCTGCTTTTCTGTCCCTGCACTAAAAATATCCATGGACTTGGCCTCGACGGGCGTTCGTGGCAATGAATTCCATTTACTCACCACGCTCTGATAGAAGAAATCCCTCCCTATTTCTTTTCTAATGGAATGTTCTTTAATTCTGAGGCTACGATATCCGGTCTGGGAGGTTTAGGCCCAAAACGTTGCCTATTCCCTTCGCTCCATAGATGCTGCTGCACGCATACCAACATAGAAACATGGAAAATAGGTGCAAGTGGAGGCCATTCGGCCCTTCGTGCCTGCACCGCCATTCATTGTGATCAAAGCTGATCGTCCCCAATCAATAAACCGTGTGTGCCTTCTCTCCATATCCCTTGACTCCACCTGCCCCCAGAGCTCTATCTGACTCTCTCTTAAATCCATCCAGTGACTGGGCCTCCACTGCCCTCTATGGCAGGGAATTCCATAAATTCACAACTTCCTGGGTGAAAAAGTTTTTTCTCTCACCTCAGTCTTAAATGACCTCCCCCTTTATTCTAAGACTGTGGCCCCTGATTCTGGACTCACCCAACATTGGGAACATTTTTCCTGCATCTCTGTCCCGGGCACCAGGGCCCCGGAGAGAGTTAAATAAGACAACTTCTTCTCACTTTGTAAATCACCGGTAAACCTCAGCGGGCATTCTGGACATCGTTCCACCGTTCCTGAGTAACCTATCTTCAGCAAGTATTCAGGAGATTGCCCGCGATGCTCAATATACCAATATATATATTTAGTAGAACCGCTGTAAGTACAGTCCGTTGTTGAGGTCTGTCCTTCCAGACGCGTTGACTCACGCGGTTCTGGGTCAATGAATCTTGCCCACACGTTCCTGAAATAAAATACAGAGATGATGAAAAGCCTGGACTGACATTGAAGCCACGGGACGCACACTGATCACATGCAGAGACTGACCGGGCAGGGTGGCCAATATAATCAGGAACGACCACAGGGAGAACATGGTGCCCGGCTTCAGACCCGATCAAAAGGCAGATTTATTTCAAAATTTCAGGACGCCCCAACAGTGTGTGAGGAAGGGTCGCGACCAGCAGGTCACCCATCCTTCTTCTAGAGTGATGCTGCCTGACCCGCTCAGTTACAGCAGCATTTTGTCTCCATCTTTCTATCGGACAGTCCCCCAGCTTATGGAAGGGCCGATCGGAAGCTGTTCCCGAGTTTGCTGCTGCGCGCTTTCAAGCGTCCGTGCCTTTTACTGGACAGGAGCGGGGAGAAGAAGGAATGAACGGGGCGGCCGCAAGACATTGATCATGTCGATTTTTCACCATGGGAGCGGGAAGAAGGAGGAATTCCCTTCTAGACTCTTACAGAAATTATACTTTGTGAAGTCATCTTTACTGGTACATCTTATGCAAAGGTTTCTGTACTTGTAATGTCACTGTACACCCCCCGCCTCACGCTGTTATACCTCAATGAGTTCAATATAACTGGAACATTTGATAATTGACGTGAAATGCTTTGCCAAGCTCCTACTCCTTCCCATCAGTACGAGTTAAATTCAACGACCATCCCTCCATCTTGGGTGAATGTAGTTGCAGAGTTTCCCGGCTCCGCGCGCCATCTGGCGGGCGCTCACCGCAACAACCAGACCCTGTTTTTGTCCGGATCCGCCGTGTCCCTGCAACAGTTCAGGGCACAGAGATACACGGCGGAGTCGGACACCAGGGCCCCGGACAGAGTTAAAAGAGACATCTTCTTGTCACTCTGCAAATCAGCGGTGAACCTCCGCGGGCATTCTGGAGACGGTTCCGCCTTTCCCGAGTAACCGATCCTCAGCAAGTATTCAGGAGATTGCCCGCGACGCTGAATATACCAAAATATATATGCAGTTGAGCTGGTGTAAGTACAGTTCAGTGTTGTGGTCTGTCCTTCATGAACGGTTGATTCAGGGGGTTCTTGTTTCACTGAATCCTGCCCATTAGCTGAGAGGAGACCTGACAGAAGTAAATAAAACTATGAGCGACATGGATCGGGCAGACAGTGTGGCAGGGTGGAAATGACAAAAACATTCAGGTGAAGTAGAAAACAAGTAATAGGAACCTGAGGGGTAGCTTTTTCACGTAAAGGGTGGTGGGTGAATATAACGAGCTGCCAGAGGAGTTAGTTGTGGCTGCGGCAATCCCAACGTTTAAAATACAGTGAGACAGGGACAAGGATATGACATGTTTAGAGGGATATGGACAGGTGGGACTAGTGTAGGTGGGGCAGGTTGGTCGGCGTGGGCAGGTTGGGCAGAAGGGCCTGTTTCTCCGCTGTATAACTCCATGACTCTATGAGTCTATCACAGTTTCACAGTTTCAAGGTCAAAGACGAATATTTTTAAGGAGATTTGCGAGGCACGTTGTTTTTTAAAACGAGGGTGGTGGGTATATGGAACACGCTGCCAGGGGTGGTGGTGGGGGCAGAATCAACTGGCATAGGTTGTAAACAGGCCCTTCGGCCCAAACTGTGCACACCGAACAAAAAAATCCCATCTAAACTAGTCTCACTTGCCTGCATTCGGCCATATCCCACTAAAGCTGTCCTGTCCATGCACCTGTCTAACGAAAATCGTGACATTTTGGATGGATACACGGATATGTTGGGAGTGGAGGGGAAAAGGTCACAGGAAGGGAAAGGATACTTGTGTAATGAAGCGTCATGTTGGACACGGACATTGTGGGCCGAATGGCCTGTTCCTGTGCTGTACTGTTCAATGTTCTATGTTCATACAATAAAGACCAGAATGACTGAACGGCCCAGGAGTCGAGTCCGCTCGACCCATGAGACACTCGCTCAACAATTAGCGACTCACCTGTGATAAAGGTCAATAGAAGCGGAAGTGAGGACAGGAAGCGCATGGTGCCCCCTTCTAACTTCAGCTGCGATATCAGGATATTTCTTCAGACGTTAACACTGGATAATCAAGCTGAGAAAATGAACTCAAATCACCGGGGAAACCTTCCATTTATGCGGGTGGGAGGGGCCCTGGCTTGCTACACGATTGGCTGTTCTATCACAACCCCGACCGGCGTGAATCAACGCTTCAGGAAGGACAGACCACAACAACGAACTGTGCTTACAGCGGTTCTACTACACATATATGTTGGTATATTCAGCATCGCGGGCAATCTCCTGAATACTTGCTGAAGATAGGTTACTCAGGAACGGTGGAACGATGTCCCGAATGCCCACTGAGGTTTACCGGTGATTTACAAAGTGAGAAGAAGTTGTCTTATTTAACTCTCTCCGGGGCTCAGAGATGCAGGAAAAATGTTCCCTATGTTGGGTGAGTCCAGAACCAGGGGCCACAGTCTTAGAATAAAGTGGAGGTCATTTAAGACTGAGGTGAGAGAACAACCGTTTTAACCCAGAGAGTTGTGAATTTATGGAATTCCCTGCCATAGAGGGCAGTGTTGGCCAAGTCACTGGATGGATTTAAGAGAGTTAGATAGAGCACTAGTGGAGTCAAGGGATATGGGGAGAAGGCGGGCACCGGTTATTGATTGGGGACGATCAGCCATGATCACAATGAATGGCGGTGCAGGCTCGAAGGGCCGCATTGCCTCCACTTCCACGTATTTTCCATGTTTCTATGTTTCTATGGGTGCAGCAGCATATATGGAGCGAAGGAAATAGGCAACGTTTTGGGCCTAAACCTCCCAGACCGGATATCATAGCCTCAGAATTAAAGTCCATTCCTGTAAAAAAGAGAGAGGGATGGATTACTTCAGTCTGAGTGTGGTGATTAAATTAAATTCATTGCCAGGAACACCCGTGGAGGCCAAGTCCATGGATATTTTTAGTGCAGGGCCTCTGTGCCGCTCCCGGTGCAGTGCCGCTCCCGGCCTCTATATCGCTAACCCCTTCTATATAGCCCATTATTTTCTCTCTCCTCCGTATCTGCAAAGTTCCTCCATTATAGGTCTGCCCGGAACGCGATGGGCCGGATAGCCTCCTTCGTCCATTTATGTTTTACTGATATATCCACGCTTCATCCCTGCTCTCGGCATCCCGTTGTCCACCGTCTTCTGCAATATCACAGATAATTGAAGCTGCTTTGGGCCATAACGTAACGCAAAATGTGGCGGAGTGGTTAAGCTTTCGGGCTGCTAATCTATTCCGCTTTGCATGGCTAGGTTCGAATCCCACCCCAGTCATGAACCTACTTTTCATTTATTGAGATCGGTAGTACGATTTTTTTCAGAGCTTAATTACTCATGGAACAAGTTTGTAATTTAAGAAATTGCAGGCGCCGGGAAGCGGAAATAGGGGCAGTTTTCCGGAAGTATAGTCTAACTGGTCCCATGCCAAGACTCACCGGGCAGCGCGGCCAATATTATCAGGAAGGAACTCAGGGAGAACATGATGTTCGGCTTCAGGTTCGATCAGAAGGAAGATTACTTTCAGGAGGTTGATACCGCTTGACCGATATTGGAGACTTAGATCAGATCCGGGGCACCTTCGCTTTATGCACGACAGGGGGCGTCGTCCTGCTGAAGTATTAGCTGGTAAATTACAGCTGAGCCTATCAGGCTACCAATCCGAATGGCCCATGCTTCCGTTTTTCTCTGTCTCTTTACAGTTCCCAACTCTCTCTCCCCGCCCTCAGACCGCCACACCCTCAATCTCTCTCTCTTCGTCACAAGCTCTGTCTTTCTCACATTTTCATCGCCATTCTCCTCTCTCCCTCTCTCGTTCTTTCCCTCACCTCTCTCTCTCTCTCCCTCCCCTTTCTCTTTTCCCTTTCTGCTTCTCTCCATGTAACTCTTTTTATCCGCTCCTTGCTCGTTCCATCAGCCCTCTTTCTCATTCACTCCTCACATCCAGCCAACACAACCATCTTTGAGCCCATCAGAGCACCAATTCGATGGAGCGTTGGCTCAGCTTCTCCGCTTGTTTGTCTCCCCGTCCCCCTCCTTCTTCCCTTTCCCACTCGTTCTCTCTTCGTCTGGCACCCCTTCTCTCTATCTCTCTCTCTCTCTCTCTCTCTCTCTCTCTCTCTCTCTCTCTCTCTCTCTCTCTCTCTCTCTCTCTCTCTCTCTCTCTCTCTCTCTCTCTCTCTCTCTGCCTCTCTCTCTCTCTCTCTCTCACACACACATACACACACACACACACACACACACTCTCTCTCTCTCTCTCTCTCTCTCTCTCTCTCTTTCACACTGATCACATGCAGAGACTGACCGGGCAGAGTGACCAATATAATCAGGAACGAACACAGGGAGAACATGGTGCCCGGCTTCAGACCCGATCAGAAGGCAGATTACTTTCAAGAGTTTGATACCCTTTAACTGATATTGGAGATTAAGATGAGATCCGGGGCACCTTCCCTTTGTGTGCGACAGGGGGCGTCCCCCTATTTAAGGATTGGCTGGCATATCAGAGCTGAGCCTGTCGGGACACGAATCAGTCTGACCGGTGGCTTAGTTTCTCTCCGAGGCTGGTTTTGACGCCTCATTACATTCCCCATCAGTCTGAAGAAGGGTCTCGACCCGAAACATCACCCATTCCTTCTCTCCAGAGATGCTGCCTGTCCCGGTGACTTACTCTAGCATTTCGAGTCAACATTCCCCAACTCTTTCTCTCCATCGCCACCGCCACTTCCATCTCTGTCTCCCTTACTTCCCCTCACTTTCTCACTCATTCGTCACCCGTCTTTCTCTCTCGTGGTCTTCCTCAATACTCACTCCCCCTCCCTTTCACATTCTCCCCTTCAACTTCAAGTTCAAGTGAGTTTATTGTCATGTGTCCCTGATAGGACAATGAAATTCTTGCTTTGCATCATAACGTAGAAGGCATTTAATACAAAACAGATCAGTGCTTCCATATACCATATATAAATATATGCACACATGAATAAATAAACTAATAAACTATTACAGTGCAAATAACAGATAATGGGTTATTTGTTGTCAGAGTTTTGTCCGAGCCAGGTTCAATAGCCTGATGGCCGTGGGGAAGTAGCTATTCCTGAACCTGGACGTTGCAGTCTTCAGGTTCCTGCACCTTCTACCTGCAGGTAGCGGGGAGATGAGTGTGTGGCCAGGATGGTGTGGGTCTTTGATGATACTGCCAGTTTTTTTGAGGCAGCGACTGCGATAAATCTTCTTGGTGGAAGGAAGATCGGAGCCGATGATGGACTGGGCAGTGCTTTCTCTCCGCTCCTTGCAAGCAATATATACATGCCTTTCTATATCTTTTCTCGCGTCCAACTACCAGAACTATGGCCGAGCCTAATAGAGGCAACAATTATAATGGGCGCGGGCTCATCTTCTCTCCCCGGTTGTCTCCTGCCCCCCCCCCCTTTCCTTTATCTCGCTCGTTCGCTCTTTCTTTCCCTCTCCTCTCCCTCTTCCTCTTTCCTCCCCTCCCCTCTCTCTCTCTCTCTCTCTCTCTCTCTCTCTCTCTCTCTCTTAATCTCGCTCTCTGTCTCTCTCTCTCTCTATCTATCTATCTATCTACCTATCTATCTATCTATCTATCTATCTATCTATCTATCTATCTATCTATCTATCTATCTATCTATCTATCTATCTATCTATCTATCTATCTATCTATCTATCTATCTATCTATCTATCTATCTATCTATCGAAATATCTATCTATCTATCTATCTATCTATCTATCTATCTATCTATCTATCTATCTATCTATCTATCTATCTATCTATCTATCTATCTATCTATCTATCTATCTATCTATCTATCTATCTATCTATCTCTCTCACACACACACTCTCACTCTCTATCTCACTCTCTTTCTTTCTCCCTCCCCCCTCTCTCTCTCGTACTCCCCCCCCCCCAACCCCCCTCTCTCTCTCACTCACTCACTCTCTCTCTCTCTCTCTCTCTCTCTCTCCCTCTCCCTCTCTCTCCCTTCTCTCTCTCTCTCTCTCTCTCTCTCGCGCGCGCTCTCTCTCTCCCTGTCTCTCTCTCTCTCTCCCTCTCTCTCCCTTTCTCTCTCTCTCTCTCCCTTTACCTCGCTCGATCTTGTGTTACAGGTCAGCGTCCCTTCCGGTTCACTGGTCCCACGCACCATCTAGTGGACGCTCACTGCAACAGCAAGAACCGGTTTTTGTCCGGATCCGCCGTCTCCCTGCAACAGTGTGGGGTTCATGGCACAGAGATACACGGCGGAGTCGGACACCAGAGCCCCGGAGAGAGTTAAATGAGACATCTTCTTGTCTCGCTGCAATTCACCGGTAAACCTCAGCGGACATTCCGGAGACGGCTTCACCTTTCCCGATAAATCTATTCTCAGCAAGTATTCAGGAGATTGCCCGCGATGCAGAATATACCAAAATATATATGTAGTAGAACCGAGGTAAGTACACTTCATTGTTGTGGTCTGTCCTTCATGAAGCGTTGATTCACGAGGTTCCTGGCTCACTGAATCTTGCCCACTCGTTCCTGCAATAAAGTACAAAGATGATGAAAAGCCTGGACTAACATTGAACCCACGGGACACACACTGATCACATGCAGAGACTGACCGGGTAGGGTGACCAATATAATCAGGAACGAACACAGGGAGAACATGGTGCCCGCCTTCAGACCCGATCAGAAGGCAGATTACTTTCAAGAGTTTGATTCCCTTTAACTGATATTGGAGATTAAGATGAGATCCGGGGCACCTTCCCTTTGTGTACGACAGGGGGCGTCCCCCTGTTTAAGGATTGGCTGGCATATCAGAGCTGGGCCTGTCGGGACACGAATCAGACGACCGGTGACTTAGTTTCTCTCCGAGGCTGGTTTTGACGTTTCATTACATCAGTCTGAAGAAGGGTCTCGACCCGAAACGTCACGCATTCCTTCTCTCCAGAGATGCTGCCTGTCCCGCTGAGTTACTCCAGCATTTCGAGTCAACATTCCCTAACTCTTTCTCTCCATCGCCAGCATCACTTCCATCTCTGTCTCCCTTACTTCCCCTCACTTTCTCACCCATTCGTCACCCACCTTTCTCTCTCGTGTTCTTTCTCAATACTCACTCCCGCTCCCCTTTCACATTCGCCCGTTCTTTCCCTCCGCTCCTTGCACGTAGTATATATATATGCCTTTCCATATCGCTCCTCACGTCCAACTAACACAACTATGGCCGAACCTAGTGGGGGCAATAATTAGAATATTCGCTGGCTCATCTTCTCTCCCCGATTGTCTCCTGCCCCCCCCCCTTTCTTTTTTCTCGCTCGTTAGCTCTTTCTTTTCCTCCTCTCCCTCTTCCTCTCTCCTCCCCCTCCTCTCTCTCTCTCTCTCTCTCTCTCCCTCTCCCTCTCTCTCTCTCCCTCTCTCTATCTCCCGCCCTCCTCACTACCCCACTCTAAATAGCCCATTCTTTTCTCTCTCCTCAGTATCTGCAACGTTGCTCCATTATAGGTCTGCCCGGAACGCGATGGGCCGGATAGCCTCCTTTCATCCATTTATGTTTTACTGATATATCTATGCTTCATCCCTGCTCTCGGCATCCCATTGTCCACTGCCTTCTGCAATATCACAGATAATTGAAGCTACTATCGATCATAACGTAACGCAAAATGTGGCCAAGTGGTTAAGGCTTCGGACTGCCAATCTATTCCGCTTTTCACGGCTAGGTCCGAATCGCACCCTAGTCATGAACCTACTTTTCATTTGTTGAGATCCGTAGTACGATTTCTTTCAGAGCTTAATTACTCATGCAACAAGTTTGCATTTAAGAAATTGCAGGCGCCGGGAAGCGGAAATAGGGGCAGATTTCCGGAAGTATAGTCTAACTGGACACATGCCGAGACTCACCGGGCAGCGCGGCCAATATAATCAGGAAGGAACTCGGGGAGAACATGATGTCCGGCTTCAGGCTCGTTCAGAAGGAGAATACTTTCAGGAGGTTCAATGTCGAAGTTTCACCGTGGGAATTCCGTAGTAGACTCTTACAGAAATTATACTTTGTGAATTCATCTTTACTGGTACATCTTATGCAAAGGTTTCTATACTTGTAATGTCACTGTACATCCCCCGTCTCACGCTGTTATACCTCAATGAGTTCAATATAACAGGGACGTTTGATCATTGACGTGAAATGCTTTGCCAAGCTCCTACGCCTTCCCATCAGCACGAGTTAAATTCAACGACCATCCCTCCATCTTGGGTGAATATAGTTGCAGAGTTTACCGGCTCCACGCGCCATCTAGCGGGCGCTCACCGCAACAACCAGAGCCGGTTTTTGTCCGGATCCACCGTCTCCCTGCAACAGTGTGGGGTCCATGGCACAGAGATACACGGCGGAGTCGGACACCAGGGCCCCGGAGAGAGTTAAATGAGACAACTTCTTGTCACTCTGCAAATCAGCGGTGAACCTCCGCGGGCATTCTGGAGACGGTTCCACATTTCCCGAGTAACCGATCTTCAGCAAGTAATCAGGAGATTGCCCGCGACGCTGAATATACCAAAATATATATGCAGTTGAGCCGGTGTAAGTACAGTTCAGTGTTGTGGTCTGTCCTTCATCAACGGTTGATTCAGGGGGTTCCTGCGTCACTGAACCCTGCCCATTAACTGAGGGGAGACCTGATAGAAGTAAATAAAATTATGAGAGACAGAGATAGGGCAGACAGTCAGATCCCTTTCCACGGGGAGAAATGCCAGCGACATTAAGGTGAAGGGGATTACATTTAATATGAATCTGACGGGTAACTTTTATACACAAAGTGTGGTGGGTGTGTATAACGAGCTGCCAGAGGCGGTAGTTCAGGCAGGGACAATCCCAACGTTTAGGAGACAGTGAGACAGGGACATGGAGATTAAAGATTTAGATGGATATGGGCCAGACTCGGGCGGGTGGGACTAGTGTAGCTGGGGCAGGTTGGTCGGTGTGGGCAGGTTGGCCAGAAGGGCCTGTTTCTACGCTGTATGACTCCAGGACTCTATGACTATATCCAAAGAGTACACAGTTTCATGGTCAAAGAGGAATATTTTAAAGGAGATATGCGAGGCACGTTGTTTTACACCGAGGTTGCTGGGTGATGATTGAATCGATTCACAACGAGGGTCATGATTCGAGCTACTCCGTCATTCAATCATGGCTCATCTATCTTTCCCTCTGAACCCAATTCTCCTGCTTTTGCCCCAGAGCCCCTGACACCAGTACTAATCAAGGATCACTATATATCTGCCTTAAAAAATATAATTTTAATTTGAATCCACAGCCTTCTGGGGCAATGAACTGCACAGACTCGCCACCTTGTGGAGTGGTGGGATATGATCACATGCAGGCGGAGGAGATTAGTTAGCGGCAACATGTTCGGCAGGGACATTGTGGACCGAAGGGCCTGTTTTGTTCGTTGCTCGATGTTCCTGCTCTGAGGACCAGAATTAATGAACGGCCCAGGAGTCGAGTCGAGTAACTCACCTGTTACAAAGGCCAATAGAAGCGGAAATGCAGACAGGAATCGCATGGTGCCCCGTCTAACTTCAGCTGTGAAACCAGGATATTTCTTCAGACGTTAACACTGGATAAGCAAGATGAGAAAATGAATTCAAATCACCGGGGTAACCTTCAATTTATGCGGGTGGGAGGGGCCCTGGCCTGCTACACGATTGGCTGGTCTATCACAACCCCGACCGGCATCGGCTGTGTTTCCGGGCATCTCTCTGGTTCGCGAACCGACTTTCCCTCTTTAACGAAATCCGTCTAAAAAGTAACATTCGCGAACTAAACCCCTTCATTACATGAGTTAAAATTCCGTTCATATTCTCGGAATCTCTCTCTCAACCACCCCAGTGGATAGTTCACAAGTTCATAAGTGATAGGAGTAGAATTAGACCATTCGGTCCATTGAATCTACTCCGCCATTCTACCATGGCTGATCCATCTCTCCCTCCTCGCCCCATTTTCCTGCCTTGTCCCCCAAACCCCTGACACCCGCACTAATCGAGAATCCATCTACCATCCGCCCGAAACTAGGCCTCCACTCTAAGGTAGGTCCTTCTTCCCCAAAACCCTTTCTGGCTTAAGTCTTCCCTCCACCACCTCCAGTTTAAATTCCATTTGGAATACTTTGGAGGGCCAAGAAACCAAGAACCAAGTATTCCACGGGCGTTCTGCACCTGGGCTGGAAGGGAACCAATCTCCTTGGGGAAGTGTTTGCTGGTGCTGTTAGGGAGGATTTAAACTAAACTGGCCGGGGGGTGGGAGCATGAACAGAGAGACAGAGGGATGTAAAATGAGGGTAGAAGCAATAGGTAGCAAGGTGAAAAGTAAAAGTGGCAGGCAGAAAAATCCAGGCAAAAATCAAAAAGGGCCATTTTTCAACATAATTGTATAAGGGGTGAGAGTGTTGTAAAAACAACCCCGAAGGCTTTGTGTCTCAATGCAAGGAGCATTCGTAATAAGGTGGATGAGTTGAATGTGCAGATAGTTATTAATGAATATGATATAGTTGGGATCACGGAGACATGGCTCCAGGGTGACCAAGGCTGGGAGCTGAACATCCAGGGATATTCAATATTCAGAAGGGATAGACAGAAAGGAAAAGGAGGTGGGGTAGCGTTGCTGGTTAGAGAGGATATGAACGCAATAGAAAGGAAGGACATTAGCTTGGAGGATGTCGAATTGATATGGGTAGGGCTGCGAAACATTAAGGGGCAGAAAACGCTAGTGGGAGTTGTGTACAGGCTACCTAACAGTAGTAGTGGAGTTGGGGATGGCATCAGACGGGAAATTAGAAATGCAAGCAACAAATGTAAAACAGTTATAATGGGTGACTTCAATCTACATGTAGATTGGGTGAATCAAATTGGCTGGGGCACTGAGGAAGAGGATTTCTTGGACCGTATGCGGGATAGTTTCCTAAACCAACATGTAGAGGAACCAACTAGAGAGCAGGCTACTCTAGACTGGGTATTGAGTAATGAGGAAGGGTTAGTTATCAGTCTTCTTGTGCGTGGCCCCTTGGTCAAGAGTGACCATAGTATGGTTGAGTTCTTCATTAGGATGGAGAGTGATATTGTTAATTCAGAAACAAGGGTTCTGAACTTTCAGAAAGGTAACTTTGAGGGAATGAGACGTGAATTGACCAAGATAGACTGGCAAGTGATTTTTTGAAAGGATGATGGTGGCTATGCAATGAAAGGCATTTAAAGGCTGCATGGATGAACTACAACAATAGTTCATCCCAGTCTGGCAAAATAATAAATCAGGGAAGGTAGTGCATCCGTGGATAACAAGGGATATCATGGATAGTATCAAAACAAAAGATGAAGCATACAAATTAGCCAGAAAAAGCAGCCTACCAGAGGACTGGGAGAAATTCAGAGTCCAGCAGAGGAGGACAAAGGGCTTAATTAGTAAAGGGAAAATAGATTATGAAAGAAAAATGGCAGGGAACATAAAAACTGACTGCAAATGTTTGTATAGATATGTCAAGAGAAAAAGAATAGTTAAAACAAATGTAGGTCCCTTGCAGTCAGAAACTAGTGAATTGATCATGGGGAACAAGGACATGGCAGACCAATTGAATAACGACTTTGGTTCTGTCTTCACATAAGACATAAATAATCTGCCGGAAATAGCAGGGGACCTGGGTTAAATGAGATGGAGGAACTGAGTGAAATCCAGGTTAGCCGAGAAGTGGTGATAGGAAAATTGAATGGATTAAAGGCCGATAAATCCCCAGAGCCAGATAGGCTGCGTCCCAGAGTACTTAAGGAAGTAGCCCCAGAAATAATGGATGCATTAGTGATAATTTTTCAAAACTCTTTAGATTCTGGAGTAGTTCCTGAGGATTGGAGGGTAGCTAATGCAACCCCACTTTTATTTTTTTTAAAGAAGGAGAGAGAAAACGGGGAATTACAGACCAGTTAGTCTAACATCGGTAGTGGGGAAAATGTTAGAGTCAGTTATTAAAGATGGGATAGGAGCACATCTGGAAATAATGCAGTATAATGTGGATAAATGTGAGGTTATCCACTTTGGTGGCAAAAACAGGAAAGTAGACTATTATCTGAATTGTGGCCGATTAGGTAAAGGGAGATGCAAGGAGACCTGAGTGTCATGGTACACCAGTCATTGAAAGTAGGCATGCAGGTGCAGCAGGCTGTGAAGAAAGCAAATGGTATGTTGGCATTCATAGCAAAAGGATTTGAGTACAAAAGCAGGGAGGTTCTACTGCAGGTGTACAGGGTCTTGGTGAGGCCACACCTGGAGTATTGCGTACAGTTTTGGTCTCCAAATCTGAGGAAAGACTTTCTTGCTATAGAGGGAGTACAGAGAAGGTTCACCAGACTGATTCCTGGGATGGCAGGACATCCATATGAAGAAAGACTGGATAGGCTCGGCTTGTACTCGCTGGAATTTAGAAGATTGAGGGGGGTTCTTGCAGAGACTTACAAAATTCTTAAGGGGTTGGACAGGCTAGATGCAGGAAGATTGATCCCGATGTTGGGGAACTCCAGAACAAGGGGTCACAGTTTAAGGATAAGGGGGAAGTCTTTTAGGACCGAGATGAGAAAATCATTTTTCACACAAGGAGTGGTGAATCTGTGGAATTCTCTGCCACAGAAGGTAGTTGAGGCCAGTTCATTGGCTATATTTAAGAGCAAGTTAGATGTGGCCCTTAAGGCTAAAGTGATCAGGGGGTATGGAGAGAAGGCAGGTACATGATACTGAGTTGGATGATCAGCCATTATCATATTGAATGGCGGTGCAGGCTCGAAGGGCCGAATGGCCTCCTCCTGCACCTATTTTCTATGTTTCTATGTTTCCTTCCGTTTGTCCGGGCCCGGTTTTTGTCCGGATCCGCCGTCTCCCTGCAACAGTGTGGGGTTCGTGGCACAGAGATACACGGCGGAGTCGGACACCAGAGCCCCGGAGAGAGTTAAATGAGACATCTTCTTGTCACTCTGCAAATCAACGTTAAACGTCAGCGGGCATTCTGGAGACCGTTCCACCCTCCTGGGGAAAGTATCCTCAGCAAGTATTCAGGAGATTGCCCGCGATGCTGAATGTGCCAAAATATATATGTAATAGAACCGCTGTAAGTACAGTTCAGTGTTATGGTCTGTCCTTCTTCCACCGTTGATTCAGGAGGGTCCTGGGTCACTGTATTCTGCCCCTTCGTTGAGTGGAGACCTGATAGAAGTAAATACAAGGATGAGAGACATAGATAGGGCAGACAGTCAGATCCCTTTCCCCGGGGGTGGAAATGTCAAAGACTAGAGGGCATGGAGATAATGTCAGAGGGGAATATTTTAAAGGATATAAGCGAGGCACGTTATTTTACGCAGTGGATGTCTGGACATTGCTGGTGGAGGCAGATACTGTAGATTCAGTCAGAGAGACATATAGTGTTGAAACTGGCCCTTCGGCCCAACCTGCGCACACCGGCCAACGTGTCCCTTCTACACTAGCCCCATTTGCCCGCCATTTCATCCATATCCCTCTCATCCTGTCCTATCCAATGTCTAATTGGATATATATGTCTAATATATGTATTTTAACTTCTTAAGCGAAGATAGTAACATGTTGGAAGGATACATGTGTGTGTGTTGGGAGCGGTCATAACATCATAAGTGATAGCAGCAAGTGATTTGGCCATTCGGCCCAGCAAGTCTACTCCGCCATTCAGTCATGGCTGATCTATCTTTCCCTCTTAACCCAATCCCCCTTCCTTTTCCCCCATAAACCCTGACACCCGCACTAATCAAAAATCCGTCTCCCTCCATGAAAAATAAAATTTTAATTGTTCTCCACAGCCTTCCGTGGCAAATAATTCCCCAGATTCACCACCCTGTGGGTGGTGGGATATGGATCACATGCAGGGCAGGGAAGTTTAGTTTATCTTGGCACCATGCTCGGCACGGACTTTGTGGGCCGAAGGGGCTGTCCCTGAGCTGCACCGTTCGAGGTTTTATCTTCCTGCAAGAAAGACCCGATTGACTGAACGGCCCAGGACCTATTGGACACTCGCTCAACAATTAGGACTCAGGCCAATAGAAGCGGAAGTGAAGACAGGAAGCGCATGGCGTCCGTCTAACGTCAGCTGTGAAATGAGAATATTTCTTCAGACGTTAACACTGGATAACCAAGGTGAGAAAATGAATTCAAATCACCGGAAGCCCTTCAATTTACGTGGATGGGAGGGGGCCTGTTCTGCTTCTCCATTGGATGGTTTACCGAACCATACCGGCGTCAGCTGTGGTTCCCGTCATCTCTCTGGTCCCCGAACCCACTTTCCCTGAAACGATATCCGTCCGAAATATAACATTCCCGAACTAGGCATTGTTGTTAAATAAAGTTGTAGCTCCGTTCACATTCTTGTAACATTCTTTCTGTCGCGCTCCCCCCTTTTTTTCTCCGTGTCTGTTTCTCTCCCTCTCTCTCTCTCTCTCTCTCTCTCTCTCTCTCTCTCTCTCTCTCTCATCTCTCTCTCTCTCTTCTCTCTCTCTCTCTCTCTCTCTCTCTCTCTCTCTCTCTCCTTCTCTCTCTCGCTCTCTCTCCTCTCTCTCTCTCTCTCTCTCTCTCTCTCTCTCTCTCTCTCTCTCTCTCTCTCTCTTCCCCCCCCCCCCCCCTCTCTCTCACTCTCTGTCTCTCTATCCACCTTCTTCGCATTCTGTAATTCACTTGTTTAACTCCATCTGACATTCTCTCGTTTAATCCGCATTCGCACCAGTTACTGGACAATCTGAACACTGGTCATTCATCGCCACTGTGGTTCCTGTTTTAGATTTATTAATGTCACGTGTGCCGAGATACAGTGAAAGGCTTTGCTTTTAATGTTATTCGATCAAGTCATATAATACCACAGATAACTGACAAACAACCCAAACACACATGCAATATGTGGAGTAAAGGGAAGAATACAGTGTGCAGAATATAGTTCTCAGCATTGTCGCGCATCAGGTCCACAGACAACCCCCAATGTCCGCAATGCGCCAGAGGTGAATCGGCCAATATGTAGAAACAAAGAACAGCAGATGCTGGTGTATGCCACAGATAAACACAGAGCGCTGCAGGAATTCAGTGGGTCAGGCAGCGTCTCTGGGGAAAAGGATTGTGACAGTTCGGGTCAGGACGCCCCAACAGTGTGTGAGGAAGGGTCGCGACCAGCAGGTCACCCATCCTTCTTCTCCAGCGATGCTGCCTGACCCGCTCAGTTACAGCAGCATTTTGTCTCCATCTTTCTATCGGACAGTCCCCCAGCTTATGGAAGGGCCGTTCGGAAGCCCGACAACAGAGGGAAAGAAGCTGTTCCCGAGTTTGCTGCTGAGCGCTTTCAGATTCCGTGCCTTTTACTGGGCGGAGCGGGGAGAAGAAGGAATGAACGGGGCTGCCGCAAGACATTGATCATGTCGATGTTTCACAGTGGGAGCGGGAAGAAGGAGGAATTCTAGACTCTTACAGAAATTATACTTTGTGAAGTCATCTTTACTGGTGCATCTTATGCAAAGTTTCTATACTTGTAATGTCACTGTACACCTCACGCTGTTATACCTCAATGAGTTCAATATAACAGGGACATTTGATAATTGACGTGAAATGCTTTGTCGAGCTCCTACCCCTTCCCATCAGTACGAGTTAAATTCAACGACCAACCCTCCATCTTGGGTGAATATAGTTGCAGAGTTTCCCGGCTCCACGCGCCATCTAGCGGGCGCTCACCGCAACAACCAGAGCCGGTTTTGTCCGGATCCGCCGTCTCCCTGCAACAGTGTGGGGTTCATGGCACAGAGATACACGGCGGAGTCGGATACCAGGGCCCCAGACAGAGTTAAATGAGACATCTTCTTGTCACGCTGTAAATCAGCGGTGAACCTCCGCGGGCATTCAGGAGACGGTTTCACCTTTCCCGAGTAATCTATCTTTAGCAAGTATTCAGGAGATTGCCCGCGACGCTGAATGTACCAAAATATATATCCAGTTGAGCTGCTGTAAGTACAGTTCAGTGTTGTGGTCTGTCCTTCATGAACGGTTGATTCAGGGGGTTCCTGTGTCACTGAATCCTGCCCATTGGCTGAGGGGAGACCTGGCAGAAGTAAATAAAATTATGAGAGACATGGATCGGTCAGACAGTATGGCAGGGTGGAAATACAAAGACATTAAGGTGAAGTAGAAAACAAGTAATAGGGACCTGAGGGGTATCAAAGGATGGTGGGTGTATATAACGAGCTGCCAGAGGAGTTAGTTGTGGCAGCGAAAATCCCAACGTTGAAGAAACAGTGAGACAGGGACAAGGACATGACATGTTTAGAGGGATATGGACAGGTGGGACTAGCGTAGGTGGAGCAGGTTGGTCGGCGTGAGCAGGTTGGGCAGAAGGGCCTGTTTCTACGCTGTATAACTCCGTGACTCCATGAGTCTATCACAGTTTCACAGTTTCAAGGTCACAGAGGAATATTTTAAGGAGATGTGCGAGGCACGTTGTTTTTTAAAACTAGGGTGGTGGGTATATGGAACACGCTGCCAGGGATGGTGGTGGGGGCAGAGTAAACTGTCGTAGTTTGCAAACTAGCCCTTCGGCCCAAACTGTGCACACCGAACAAAAATACCCCATCTAAAGTAGTCCCACTTGTCTGCATTCGGCCATATTCCACTAAACCTGTCCTATCCATGCACCTGTCTCACGAAGATCGTGACATTTTGGATGGATACACGGATATGTTGGGAGTGGAGGGGTATAGTTCACAGGAAGGGAAAGGAGACTTGTGTAATGAAGCGTCATGTTGGACACAGACATTGTGGGCCGAAGGGCCTGTTCCTGTGCTGTACTGTTCCAAGTTCCATGTTCATACAATAAAGACCAGAATGACTGAACGGCCCAGGAGTCGAGTCCGCTCGACCCATAAGACACTCGCTCAACAATTAGCAACTCACCTGTGACAAAGGTCAATAGAAGCGGAAGTGAGGACAGGAAGCGCATGGTGTCCCGTCTAACTTCAGCTGTGAAACCAGAATGTTTCTTCAGACGTTAACACTGGATAACCAAGGTGAGAAAATTGACTCAAATCACCGGGGTAACCTTCAATTTATGCGGGTGGGAGGGGCCCTGGCCTGCTACACGATTGGCTGGTCTATCACAACCCCGACCGGCGTCAGCTGTGTTTCCGGTCGTCTCTCTGGTTCGTGAACAGACTTTCCCCCTTTAACGAAATCCGTCTGAAAAGTAACATTCGCGAACTAAACCCGGTAAAATCAGTAAATTACAATGACGTTCATATTCTCGTAATATCAGTCTCCACCACCCCAGTAGAGAGGTCATAAGTTCATGTGATGGGAATAGAATTAAGGCCAATCGGCCCATTAATTCTACTCTGCCATTCAAACATGGCTAATCTATCTCTCCCTCCCAACTCCATTCTCCTGCCTTCTCCCAATAACCCATGACACACTTACTAAAAATCTGCTTTTCAGTCCCTGCCCTAAAAATATCCATTGACTTGGCCTCCACGGGCGTTCGTGGCAATGAATTCCACATATTCACCACGCTCTGACTGAAGTAATCCCTCGCTCTCTCTTTTCGAATGGAACGTTCTTTAATTCTGACGCTATGATATCCGGTCTGGGAGGTTTGGGCCCAAAACTTTGCCTATTTCCTTCGCTCCATAGATGCAGCTGCACCCATAGAAACATTGAAAATAGGTGCAACAGGTGGCCATTCGGCCCGTCGAGCCAGCACCGCCATTCATTGTGATCATGGCTGATCGGCCCCAATCAATAACCCGTGCCTGCCTTCTCTCCATATCCCTTGATTCCCCTAGAGCTCTATCTAACTCTCTCTTAAATCCATCCAGTGACTGGGCCTCCACTGCCCTCTATGGCAGGGAATTCCATAAATTCACAACTCTCTGGGTGAAAAAGTTTTTTCTTACACCTAAGTCTTAAATGACCTCCCCCTTTATTCTAAGACTGTGCCCCCTGGTTCTGGACTTACCCAACATTGGGAACATTTTTCCTGCATCTCTGAGTCCCGGGCACCAGGGCCCCGGAGAGAGTTAAATAAGACAACTTTCTCTCACTTTGTAAATCACCGGTAAACCTCAGCGGGCATTCTGGACATCGTTCCACCGTTCCTGAGTAACCTATCTTCAGCAAGTATTCAGGAGATTGCCCGCGATGCTCAATATACCAACATATCTATGTAGTAGAACCGCTGTAAGTACAGTTCGTTGTTGAGGTCTGTCCTTCCTGAAGCGTTGATTCACGAGGTTCTGGGTCAATGAATCTTGCCCACTCGTTCCTGAAATAAAATACAGAGATGATGAGAAGCCTGGACTGACACTGAACCCACGGGACACACACTGATCACATGCAGAGACTGACCGGGCGTGATGACCAATATAATCAGGAACGACCACAGGGAGAATATGGTGCCCGGCTTCAGACGCGATCAGAAGGCAGATTAATTTCAAAATTTCAGGACGCTCCAACAGTGTGTGAGGAAGGGGCGCGACCAGCAGGTCACCCATTCTTCTTCTCCAGCGATGCTGCCTGACCCGCTCAGTTACAGCAGCATTTTGTCTCCATCTTTCTATCGGACAGTCCCCCAGCTTATGCAAGGGCCGTTCGGAAGCCCGACAACAGAGGGAAAGAAGCTGTTCCCGAGTTTGCTGCTGCGCGCTTTCAAGCTGCCGTGCCTTTTACTGGACGGGAGCGGGGAGAAGAAGGAATGAACGGGGCTGCCGCAAGACATTGATCATGTCGATGTTTCACCGTGGGAGCGGGAAGAAGGGGGAGTTCCCTTCTAGACTCTTACAGAAATTATACTTTGTGAAGTCATCTTTACTGGTGCGTCTTATGCAAAGGTTTCTATACTTGTAATGTCACTGTACACCTCACGCTGTTATAACTCAATGAGTTCAATATAACAGGGACGTTTGATCATTGACGTGAAATGCTTTGCCAAGCTCCTACTCCTTCCCATCAGTACGAGTTAAATTCAACGACCAACCCTCCATCTTGGGTGAATATTGTTGCAGTTTCCCGGCTCCACGCGCCATCTAGCGGGCGCTCACCGCAACAACCAGAGCCGGTTTTTGTCCGGATCCGCCGTCTCCCTGCAACAGTGTGGGGTTCGTGGCACAGAGATACACGGCGGAGTCGGACACCAGGGCCCCGGAGAGAGTTAAATGAGACATCTTTTTGTCATTCTGCTAATCAGCGGTGAACCTCCGCGGGCATTCTGGAGACGGTTCCACATTTCCCGAGTAACCGATCCTCAGCATATATTCAGGAGATTGCCCGCGACGCTGAATATACCAAAATATATATGCACTTGAGCCGGTGTAAGTACAGTTCAGTGTTGTGGTCTGTCCTTCATGAACGGTTGATTCAGGGGGTTCCTGGGTCACTGAATCCTGCCCATTAGCTGAGGGGAGACCTGACAGAGGTAAATAAAACTATGAGAGACATGGATCGGGCAGACAGTGTGGCAGGGTGGAAATGACAACAACATTCAGGTGAAGTAGAAACCAAGTAATAGGAACCTGAGGGGTAGCTTTTTCACGTAAAGGGTGGTGGGTGTATATAACGAGCTGCCAGAGGAGTTAGTTGTGGCAGCGACAATCCCAACGTTTAAGAAACAGTGAGACAGGGACACGGATATGACATGTTTAGAGGGATATGGACAGGTGGGACTAGTGTAGGTGGGGCTGGTTGGTCCCTGTGGGCAGGTTGGGCAGAAGGGCCTGTTTCTCCGCTGCATAACTCCATGACTATGAGTCTATCACAGTTTCATAGTTTCAAGGTCAAAGAGGAATATTTTTAAGGAGATATGCGAGGCACGTTGTTTTTTAAAACGAGGGTGGTGGGTATATGGAACACGCTGCCAAGGGTGGTGGTGGGGGCAGAGTAAACTGTCGTAGTTTGGAAACTGGCCCTTCGGCCCAATCTGTGCACACCGAACAAAAAAATCCCATTTAAACTAGTCCCACTTGCCTGCATTTGGCCATATCCCACTAAACCTGTCCTATCCATGCACCTGTCTAACGAAGATCGTGACATTTTGGATGGATACACGGATATGTTGGGGAGTGGAGGGGTATAGTTCACAGGAAGGGAAAGGAGACTTGTGTAATCAAGCGTCATGTTGGACACGGACATTGTGGGCCGAAGGGCCTGTTCCTGTGCTGTACTGTTCGATGTTCCATGTTCATACAACAAAGACCAGAATGAATGAACGGCCCAGGAGTCGAGTCCGCTCGACCCATGAGACACTCGCTCAACAATTAGCGACTCACCTGTGACAAAGGTCAATAGAAGCGGAAGTGAGAACAGGAAGCGCATGGTGTCCCGTCTAACGCCAGCTGTGAAACCAGACGTTAACACTGGATAACCAAGGTGAGAAAATGAATTCAAATCACCGGGGGAACCTTCAATTTATGCGGGTGGGAGGGGCCCTGGCCTGCTACACGATTGGCTGGTCTATCACAACCCCGACCGGCGACAGCTGTGTTTCCGGTCATCTCTCTGGTTCGCGAACCGACTTTCCCCTTTAACGAAATCCGTCTGAAAAGTAACATTCGCGAACTAAACCCGGTAAAATCAGTACAAACAAACATAGACATAGAAAATAGGTGCAGGAGTAGGCCATTCGGCCCTTCGAGCCTGCACCGCCATTCAATGTGATCATGGCTGATCATCCAACTCAGTATCCCGTACCTGCCTTCTCTCCATACCCCCTGATCCCTTTAGCCACAAGTGCCACATCTAACGCCCTCTTAAATATAGCCAATGAACTGGCCTCAACTACCTTCTGTGGCAGAGAATTCCAGAGACTCACCACTCTCTGTGTAAAGAATGTTTTCCTCATTTCGGTCCTAAAGGAATTCCCCCTTATCCTTAGACTGTGACCCCTTGTTCTGGACTCCCCCAACATCGGGAACAATCTTCCAGCATCTAGCTTGTCCAACCCCTTAAGAATTTTGTAGGTTTCTATAAGATCCCCCCTCAATCTTCTAAATTCCATCGAGAACAAACCGAGTCTATCCAATCTTTCCTCATATGAAAGTCCTGACATCCCAGGAATCAGTCTGGTGAATCTTCTCTGTACCCCCTCTATGGCAAGGATGTCTTTCCTCAGATTTGGAGACCAAAACTGTACGCAGTACTCCAGGTGTGGCCTCACCAAAACCCTGTACAACTGCAGTAGAACCTCCCTGCTCCTATACTCAAATCCTTTCGCTATGAATGCTAACATACCATTTGCTTTCTTCACTGCCTGCTGCACCTGCATGCCTACTTTCAATGACTGGTGTACCATGACACCCAGGTCTCGTTGCATCTCCCCCTTACCTAATCTGCCACCATTCAGATAATAGTCTACCCTCATGTTTTTGCCACCAAAGTGGATAACCTCACATTTATCCACATTGTACTGCATCTGCCATGCATCTGCCCATTCACTCAGCCTATCCAAATCACCCTGCAGCCTCCAAGCATCCTCCTCACACCTAACTATACCCCCCAGCTTGGTATCATCTGCAAATTTGGAGATGTTGCATTGAATTCCCTCGTCCAAATCATTAATATATATTGTAAATAGCTGGGGTCCCAGCACTGAGCCTTGCGGCACCCCACTAGTCACTGCCTGCCATTCTGAAAAGGACCCGTTTACTCCTACCCTTTGCCTCCTGTCTGCTAGCCAGTTCTCTATCCATATCAATACTGAACCCCCAATACCGTGTGCTTTAAGTTTGTATGCTAATCTCTTATGCGGGACCTTGTCGAAAGCCTTCTGAAAGTCTAGATATAACACATCCACTGGTTCTCCCTTATCCACTCTACTAGTTACATCCTCGAAAAATTCTATCAGATTTGTCAGACATGATTTACCTTTCGTAAATCCATGCTGACTTTGTCCAATGATTTCACCACTTTCCAAATGCGCTGCTATCCCATCTTTAATAACTGACTCTAGCAGTTTCCCCACTACCGATGTTAGACTAACTGGTCTGTAATTCCCCGCTTTCTCTCTCCCTCCTTTTTTAAAAAGTGGGGTTACATTAGCTACCCTCCAATCCTCAGGAACTACTCCAGAAGCTCCAGTACGTTACTATTACGTTCATAGTCTCGTAATATCAATCTCAACCACCCCAGTAGAGAGGTCATAAGTTCATGTGATGGGAATAGAATTAATGCCATTGGGCCCAGTAACTCTACTCTGCCATTCAAACATGGCTAATCTATCGCTCCCTCCCAACTCCATTCTCCTGCCTTCTCCCAATAACCCATGACACACTTACTGGAAAATATAATCTGCTTTTCAGTTCCTGCCCTAAAAATATCCATTGACTTGGCCTCCACGGGCGTTCGTGGCAATGAATTCCATTTATTCTCCACGCTCTGACTGAAGTAATCCCTCCCTCTCTCTTTTCTAAAGCAACGTTCTTTATTCTGAGGCTATGATATCGGGTCCTAGACTTTCGACGCGCCATCCAGCGGGCGCTCACTGCAACGACCAGAGCCTGTTTTTGTCCGGATCCGCCGTCTCCCTGCAACAGTGTGGGTGGGGGTTCATGGCACAGATATACACGGGGGAGTCGGACACCTGAGTCCCGGAGAGAGTTAAATTAGACATCTATCTATCTATCTATCTATCTATCTATCTATCTATCTATCTATCTATCTATCTATCTATCTATCTATCTATCTATCTATCTATCTATCTATCTATCTATCTATCTATCTGTCTATCTATCTATCTATCTATCTATCTATCTATCTATCTATCTATCTATCTATCTATCTATCTATTTATCTATCTATCTATCTATCTATCTATCTATCTATCTATCTATCTATCTATCTATCTATCTATCTATCTATCTATCTGTCTATCTGTCTATCTATCTATCTATCTATCTATCTATCTATCTATCTATCTATCTATCTATCTATCTATCTATCTATCTATCTATCTATCTATCTATCTCTCACACACACACACGCACACTCTCGTACTCCCCCTCTCTCGCCCTCTCTCTCTCTATCTCTCGCTCTCTCTCCCCCCCTTTATGTCGCTCGATCTTGTGTTACAGGTCAGCGTCCCTTCCGGTTCACTCTGTTCCACGCGCCATCTAGTGGACGCTCACTGCAACACACAGAGCCGGTTTTTGTCGGGATCCGCCGTCTCCCTGCAACAGTGTGGGGTTCATGGCACAGAGATACACGGCGGAGTCGGACACCAGAGCCCCGGAGAGAGTTAAATGAGACATCTTCTTGTCTCGCTGCAATTCACCGGTAAACCTCAGCGGACATTCCGGAGACGGGTTCACCTTTCCCGATAAATCTATTCTCAGCAAGTAGTCAGGAGATTGCCCGCGATGCTGAATATACCAAAATATATATGTAATAGAACCGCTGTAAGTACAGTTCATTGTTGTGGTCTGTCCTTCCTGAAGCGTTGATTCTCGAGGTTCCTGGCTCACTGAATCTTGCCCACTCGTTCCTGCAATAAAGTACAGATATGATGAAAAGCCTGGACTAACATTGAACCCACGGGACACACACTGATCACATGCAGAGACTGACCGGGCAGGGTGACCAATATAATCAGGAACGAACACAGGGAGAACATGGTGCCCGGCGTCAGACCCGATCACAAGGCAGATTACTTTCAAGAGGTGGATACCCTTTAACTGATATTGGAGATTAAGATGAGATCCGGGGCACCTTCCCTTTGTGTACGACAGGGGGCGTCCCCCTGTTTAAGGATTGGCTGGCATATCAGAGCTGGGCCTATCGGGACACGAATCAGTCTGACCGGTGGCTTAGTTTCTCTCCGAGGCTGGTTTTGACGTCTCATTCCCCATCATTCTGAAGAAGGGTCTCGACCCGAAACATCACACATTCCTTCTCTCCAGAGATGCTGCCTGTCCCGCTGAGTTACTCCAGCGTTTCGAGTCAACATTCCCCAACTCTCTCTCTCTCCATCGCCAGCGCCACTTCCATCTCTGTCTCCCTTACTTCCCCTCACTTTCTCACTCATTCGTCACCCATCTTTCTCTCTCGTGTTCTTTCACAATACTCACTCCCCCTCCCCTTTCACATCCGCCACTTCTTTCCCTCCGCTCCTTGCACGTAGTATATATATATGCCCTTCCATATCGCTCCTCACGTCCAACTAACACAACTATGGCCGAGCCTAGTAGGGGCAACAATTAGAATTTTCGCTGGCTCATCTTCTCTCCCCGATTGTCTCCTGCCCCCCCCCTTTCTTTTTTCTCGCTCGTTAGCTCTTTCTTTTCCTACTCTCCCTCTTCCTCTCTCCCCTCCCCCTCCCCTCTCTCTCTCTCTCTCTCTCTCTCTCTCTCTCTCTCTCTCTCTCTCTCTCTCTCTCTCTCTCTCTCTCTCTCTCTCTCTCTCTCTCTCTCCTCTCTCTATCTCCCGCCCTCCTCACTACCCCACTCTAAATAGCCCATTCTTTTTTCTCTCCTCAGTATCTGCAACGTTGCTCCATTATAGGTCTGACCGGAACGCGATGGGCCGGATAGCCTCCTTTCATCCATTTATGTTTTACTGATATATCTACGCTTCATCCCTGCTCTCGGCATCCCGTTGTCCAACGTCTTCTGCAAGTTCACAGATAATTGAAGCTACTTTCGGTCATAACGTAACGCAAAATGTGGCCGAGTGGTTAAGGCTTCGGGCTGGTAATCTATTCCGCTTTGCACGGCTCGGGACGAATCCCACCCGTCATTAACCTATATTTCATTTATTGAGATCCGTAGTAAGATTTTTTTTCAGAGCTTAATTACTCATGCAACAAGTTTGTAATTTAAGAAATTGCAGGGGCCGGGAAGCGGAAATAGGGGCATATTTCCGGAAGTATAGTCTAACTGGTCACATGCCGAGACTCACCGGGCAGCGCTGCCAATATAATCAGGAAGGAACTCAGTGAGAACATGATGTCCGGCTTCAGGTTCGATCAGAAGGAAGATTACTTTCAGCAGGTTGATACCGCTTGACCTATATTGGAGACTAAGATCAGATCCGGGGCACCTTCCCTTTGTGTACGACAGGGGGCGTCGCCTAGCTGAAGTATTAGCTGGTAAATTACAGCTGAGCCTATCAGGCTACCAATCCGAATGGCCCATGCTTCCGTTTTCCTCTGTCTCTTTACATTTCCCAACTCTCTCTCCCCGCCCTCAGACCGCCACACCCTCAATCTCTCTCTCTCACTCACAACCTCTCCCTTTCTCACACATTCATCACCATTCTCCCCTCTCCCTCTCTCGTTCTATCTCCCATCTCCCTTTCCCTCCCCTTTCTCTTTTTCCTGTCTGCTTCTCTCCATGTAACTCTTTTTATCCGCTGCTTGCTCTTTTTCTTCATCTGCCGTCTTTCTCATTCACTCCTCACATCCAGCCAACACAACCATCGCTGAGCCCATCAGAGCACCAATTCGAAGGAGCGTTGGCTCAGCTTCTCCGCTTGTTTGTCTCCCCGTCCCCCTCCTTCTCCCCTTTCCCACTCGTTCTCTCTTCCTCTGGCACCCCTTCTCTCTCTCTCTGTCTTACTCCCTCTCTTTCTCTCACTGCCCCTCTCTTCCTCTGGCATCTCTCTCTCTCCCTCTCTCTCTCTCTCTCTCTCTCTCTCTCTCTCTCTCTCTCTCTCTCTCTCTCTCTCTCTCTCTCTCTCTCTCTCTCCCTCTCTCTCTCTCTCTCTCTCTCTCCCTCTCTCTCTCGCTGTCTCTCCACCTTCTTCGCATTCTGTAATTCACTCTCTCTCTGACATTCTCCCGTTCAATTCGCATCCGCACCAGTTACTGGACAATCTGAACACTGGTCATTCATCGCCACTCTGGTTTACTGTTTTAGATTTATTAATGTCATGTGTGCCGAGATAGTCTTTGAAAGTCTTTGCTTTTAATGTTATTCGATCAAGTCATATAATATCACACATACCTACAAACAACCCAAACACACATGCAATATGTAGAGCAAAGGGGAGAATACAGTGTGCAGAATATAGTTCTCAGCATTGTCGCGCATCAGGTCCACAGACAACCCCCAATGTCCGCAATGCGCCAGAGGTGAATCGGCCATTATGAAGAAACAAAGAACAGCAGATGCTGGTGTATGCCACAGATAAACACAGAGCGCTGCAGAAACGCAGCGGGTCAGGCAGCGTCTCTGGCGGAAAAAGGATTGGTGACAGTTCGGGTCAGGACGCTCCAACAGTGTGTGAGGAAGGGTCGCGACCAGCAGGTCACCCATCCTTCTTCTCCAGCGATGCTGCCTGACCCGCTCAGTTACAGCAGCATTTTGTCTCCATCTTTCTATCGGACAGTCCCCCAGCTTATGGAAGGGCCGTTCGGAAGCCCGACAACAGAGGGAAAGAAGCTGTTGCCGAGTTTGCTGCTGCGCGCTTTCAAGCTTCCGTGCCTTTTACTGGGCGGGAGCGCGGAGAAGAAGGAATGAACGGGGCTGCCGCAAGACATTGATCATGTCGATGTTTCACCGTGGGAGCGGGAAGAAGGAGGAATTCCCTTCTAGACTCTTACAGAAATTATACTTTGTGAAGTCATCTTTACTGGTACATCTTATGCAAAGGTTTCTATACATGTAATGTCACTGTACACCCCCCGCCTCACGCTGTTATACCTCAATTAGTTCAATATAACAGGGACATTTGATCATTGACGTGAAATGCTTTGCCAAGCTCCTACTCCTTCCCATCAGTACGAGTTAAATTCAACGACCATCCCTCCATCTTGGGTGAATATAGTTGCAGAGTTTCCCGGCTCCACGCGCCATCTAGCGGGCGCTCACCGCAACAACCAGAGCCGGTTTTTGTCCGGATCCGCCGTCTCCCTGCAACAGTGTGGGGTTCATGGCACAGAGATACACGGCGGAGTCGGACACCAGGGCCCCGGAGAGAGTTAAATGAGACAACTTCTTGTCGCTCTGCAAATCAGCGGTGAACCTCCGCGGGCATTCTGGAGACGGTTCCGCCTTTCCCGAGTAATCTATCTTCAGCAAGTATTCAGGAGATTGCCTGCGACGCTGAATATACCAAAATATATATATACTTGAGCTGGTGTAAGTACAGTTCAGTGTTGTGGTCTGTCCTTCATGAACGGTTGATTCAGGGGGTTCCTGGGTCACTGAATCCTGCCCATTAGCTGAGGGGAGACCTGACAGAAGTAAATAAAATTATGAGAGACATGGATAGGGCAGACAGTGTGGCAGGGTGGAAATGACAAAGACATTAAGGTGAAGTAGAAAATAAGTAATAGAAACCTGAGGGGTAGCTTTTTCACGTAAAGGATGGTGGGTGTATATAACGAGCTGCCAGAGGAGTTAGTTGTGGCTGCGACAATCCCAACGTTTAAGATACAGCGAGACAGGGAGAGGGATATGACTTGTTTATAGGGATATGGACAGGTGGGACCAGCGTAGGTGGGGCAGGTTGGTCGCTGTGGGCAGGTTGGGCAGAAGGGCCTGTATCTACGCTGTATGACTCCGTGACTCTATGAGACTTGTGTAATGAAGCGCCATGTTGGACACGGGCATTATGGGCCGAAGGGACTGTTCCTGTGCTGTACTGTTCGATGTTCTATGTTCATACAATAAAGACCAGAATGACTGAACGGCACAGGAGTCGAGTCCGCTCGACCCATGAGACACTCGCTCAACAATTAGCGACTCACCTGTGACAAAGGTCAATAGAAGCGGAAGTGAGGACAGGAAGCGCATGGTGTCCCGTCTAACTTCAGCTGTGAAACCAGAATATTTCTTCACACGTTAACACTGGATAACCAAGGTGAGAAAATTGACTCAAATCACCGGGGTAACCTTCAATTTATGCGGGTGGGAGGGGCCCTGGCCTGCTACACGATTGGCTGGTCTATCACAACCCCGACCGCCGTCAGCTGTGTTTCCGGTCATCTCTCTGGTTCGCGAACCGACTTTCCCCTTCAACGAAATCCATCTGAAAAGTAACATTCGCGAACTAAACCCGGTAAAATCAGTAAATTACAATGACGTTCATATTCTCGTAATATCAGTCCCAGCCACCCCAGTAGAGAGGTCATAAATTCATGCGATGGGAATAGAATTAAGGCCATTCGGTCCATTAAGTCTACTCTGCCATTCAAACATGGCTAACCTATCGCTCCCTCCCAACTCCATTCTCCTGCCTTCTCCCAATAACCCATGACACACTTACTGCTAAAGATCCTGTTTTTCAGTCCCTGCACTAAAAATATCCATTGACTTGGCCTCCACGGGCGTTCGAGGCAATGAATTCCACTTATTCACCACGCTCTGACTGAAGTAATCCCTCAGCGGGTCAGGCAGCGTCTCTGGGGGGGAAAAGGATTGGTGACAGTTCGGGTCAGGACGCTCCAACAGTGTGTGAGGAAGGGTCGCGACCAGCAGGTCACCCATCCTTCTTCTCCAGCGACGCTGCCTGACCCGCTCAGTTACAGCAGCATTTTGTCTCCATCTTTCTATCGGACAGTCCCCCAGCTTATGGAAGGGCCGTTCGGAAGCCCGACAACAGAGGGAAAGAAGCTGGACCCGAGTTTGCTGCTGCGCGCTTTCAAGCTTCCGTGCCTTTTACTGGACGGGAGCGGGGAGAAGAAGGAATGAACGGGGCTGCCGCAAGACATTGATCATGTCGATGTTTCACCGTGGGAGCGGGAAGAAGGAGGAATTCCCTTCTAGACTCATACAGAAATTATACTTTGTGAAGTCATCTTCACTGGTACATCTTATGCAAAGGTTTCTATACATGTAATGTCACTGTACACCCCCCGCCTCACGCTGTTATGCCTCAATGAGTTCAATATAACAGGGACATTTGATAATTGACGTGAAATGCTTTGCCAAGCTCCTACTCCTTCCCATCAATACGAGTTAAATTCAACGACCATCCCTCCATCTTGGGTGAATATAGTTGCAGTTTCCCGGCTCCACGCGCCATCTAGCGGGCGCTCACCGCAACAACCAGAGCCGGTTTTTGTCCGGATCCGCCGTCTCCCTGCAACAGTGTGGGGTTCATGGCACAGAGATACACGGCGGAGTCGGACACCAGGGCCCCGGACAGAGTTAAATGAGACATCCTTTTGTCATTCTGCAAATCAGCGGTGAACCTCCGCGGGCATTCTGGAGACGGTTCCGCCTTTCCCGAGTAACCGATCCTCAGCAAGTATTCAGGAGATTGCCCGCGACGCTGAATATACCAAAATATATATATACTTGAGCCGGTGTAAGTACAGTTCAGTGTTGTGGTCTGTCCTTCATCAACCGTTGATTCAGGGGGTTCCTGGGTCACTGAATCCTGCCCATTAGCTGAGGGGGGACCTGACAGAAGTAAATAAAATTATGAGAAACATGGATCGGGCAGACAGTGTGGCAGGGTGGAAATGACAAAAACATTCAGGTGAAGTAGAAAACAAGTAATAGCAACCTGAGGGGTAGCTTTTTCACGTAAAGGGTGGTGGGTGAATATAACGAGCTGCCAGAGGAGTTAGTTGTGGCTGCGACAATCCCAACGTTTAATAAACAGTGAGACAGGGACAAGGATATGACATGTTTAGAGGGATATGGACAGGTGGGACTAGTGTAGATGGGGCTGGTTGGTCGGCGTGGGCAGGTTGGGCAGAAGGGCCTGTTTCTCCGCTGTATAACTCCATGACTCTATGAGTCTATCACAGTTTCACAGTTTCAACGTCAAAGAGGAATATTTTTAAGGAGATATGCGAGGCACGTTGTTTTTTAAAACGAGGGTGGTGGGTGTCTGGAACACGCTGCCAGGGGTGGTGGTGGGGGCAGAGTAAACCGTCGTAGTTTGGAAACTGGGCCTTCGGCCCAAACTGTGCACAGCGAACAAAAAATCCCATCTAAACTAGTCCCACTTACCTGCATTCGGCCATATCCCACTAAACCTGTCCTATCCATGCACCTGTCTAACGAAGATCGTGACATTTTGGATGGATACACGGATATGTTGGGAGTGAAGGGATTCAGTTCACAGGAAGGGAAAGGAGACTTGTGTAATCAAGCGTCATGTTGGACACGGACATTGTGGGCCGAAGGGCCTGTTCCTGTGCTGTACTGTTCCATGTTCCATGTTCATACAATAAAGACCAGAATGACTGAACGGCCCAGGAGTCGAGTCCGCTCGACCCATGAGACACTCGCTCAACAATTACAAAGGTCAATAGAAGCGACAAGGTCAATAGAAGCGGAAGTGAGGACAGGAAGCGCATGGTGTCCCGTCTAACTTCAGCTGCGAAACCAGGATATTTCTTCAGACGGTAACACTGGATAACCAAGGTGAGAAAATGAATTCAAATCACCGGGGTAACATTCAATTTATGCGGGTGGGAGGGGCCCTGGCCTGCTACACGATTGGCTGGTCTATCACATCCCCGACCGGCGTGAATCAACGCTTCAGGAAGGACAGACCACAACAACGAACTGTACTTACAGCGGTTCTACTACAAATATATGTTGGTATATTCAGCATCGCGGGCAATCTCCTGAATACTTGCTGAAGATAGGTTACTCAGGAACGGTGGAACGATGTCCAGAATGCCCGCTGAGGTTTACCGGTGAGAAGAAGTTGTCTTATTTAACTCTCTCCGGGGCCCTGGTGCCCGGGACTCAGAGATGCAGGAAAAATGTTCCCAATGTAGGGCGAGTTCAGAACCAGGGGCCACAGTCTTAGAATAAAGGGGAGGTCATTTAAGACTGAAGTGAGAGAAAAAAACTTTTTCACCCAGAGAGTTGTGAATTTATGGAATTCCCTGCCATAGAGGGCAGTGGAGGCCAAGTCGCTGGTTGGATTTAAGAGAGAGTTAGATAGAGATCTAGTGGAGACAAGGGATATGGGGAAAAGGCGGGCACGGGTTATTGATTGGGGACGATCAGCCATGATCACAATGAATGGCGGTGCAGGCTCGAAGGGCCGAATTGCCGCCACCTGCACTTATTTTCTATGTTTCTATGTTCCTATGGATGCAGCAGCATATATGGAGCGAACGAAATAGGCAACGTTTTGGGCCTATACCTCCCAGACCGGATATCATAGCCTCAGAATTAAAGAACATTCCTTTAGAAAAGAGAGAGGGATGGATTACTTCAGTCAGAGCGTGGTGATTAAATTGAACTGATTGCCACGAACACCCGTGGAGGCCAAGTCCATGGATATGTTTAGTGCAGGGCCTCTGTACCGCTCCCGGTGCAGTGCCGCTCCCGGCCTCTATATCGCTAACCCCTTCTATATAGCCCATTCTTTTCTCTCTCCTCCGTATCTGCAAAGTTCCTCCATTAAAGGTCTGCCAGGAACGCGATGGGCCGGATAGCTTCCTTCGTCCATTTATGTTTTACTGATATATCCACGCTTCATCCCTGCTCTCGCCATCCCATTGTCCACCGTCTTCTGCAAGATCAAAGATAATTAAAGCTACTTTGCGTCATAACGTAACGCAAAATGTGCCCGAGTGGTTAAATGCTTCGGGCTGCTAATCTATTCCGCTTTGCACGGCTAGGTTCGAATCTCACCCTAGTTATGAACCTACTTTTCATTTGTTGAGATCGGTAGTACGATTTTTTTCAGAGCTTAATTACTCATGGAACAAATTTGTAATTTAAGAAATTGCAGACGCCGGGAAGCGGAAATAGGGGCAGTTTTCAGGAAGTATAGTCTAACTGGTCACATGCCGAGACTCACCGGGCAGCGCGGCCAATGTAATCAGGAAGGAACTGAGGGAGAACATGATGTCCGTCTTCAGGCTCGATCAAAAGGAAGATTACTTTCAGGAGGTTGACACCGTTTGACCGATATTGGAGACCAAAATCAGATCCGTGGCACCTTCCCTTTGTGTACGAAAGGGGGCGTCGTCCTGCTGAAGTATTAGCTGGTAAATTACACCTGAGCCTATAAGGCTACCAATCCGAATGGCCCATGCTTCCGTTTTTCTCTGTCTCTTTACATTTCCCAACTCTCTCTCCCCGCCCTCAGCATGTCACACCCTCAATCTCTGTCTTTCCCTCGCCACCTCTCCCTTTCTCACACATTCATCACCATTCGCTTCTCTCTCGTTCTTTATCCCACCTCTCTTTCCCTCCCCTTTCTCGTTTTCCTGTCTGCTTCTCCCCATGCAACACTTTTTATCCGCTCCTTGCTCTTTCTCTTCATCTGCCCTCTTTCTCATTCACTCCTCAAATCCAACCAACCCAACCATCGCTGAGCCCATCAGAGCACCAATTCGATGGAGCGTTGGCTCAGCTTCTCCACTTGGTTGTCTCCCCGTCCCCCTGCTTCTTCCCTGTCCCACTCGTTCTCTCTTCCTCTGACACCCCTTCTCTCTCTCTCTCTCTCTCTCTCTCTCTCTCTCTCTCTCTCTCTCTCTCTCTCTCTCTCTCTCTCTCTCTCTCTCT